>JBBDGP010005031.1:0-130435 GCA_037952835.1 Lithobates septentrionalis | reverse complement strand
CTTACCCTACTTACCCTAATTACCCTTCTTACCCTACTTACCCTTCTTACCCTAATTACCCTTCTTACCCTAATTACCCTTCTTACCCTAATTACCCTTCTTACCCTACTTACCCTAATTACCCTTCTTACCCTACTTACCCTAATTACCCTTCTTACCCTAATTACCCTTCTTACCCTACTTACCCTAATTACCCTTCTTACCCTAATTAACCTTCTTACCCTTCTTACCCTAATTACCCTAATTACCCTACTTACCCTAATTACCCTTCTTACCCTAATTACCCTTCTTACCCTAATTACCCTACTTACCCTTCTTACCCTAATTACCCTTCTTACCCTAATTAACCTTCTTACCCTTCTTACCCTAATTACCCTTCTTACCCTAATTACCCTTCTTACCCTAATTACCCTAATTACCCTAATTACCCTTCTTACCCTAATTACCCTTCTTACCCTAATTACCCTTATTACCCTAATTACCCTAATTACCCTTCTTACCCTAATTACCCTTCTTACCCTAATTACCCTACTTACCCTTCTTACCCTTCTTACCCTAATTACCCTACTTACCCTTCTTACCCTTCTTACCCTAATTACCCTAATTACATAATCCACCACTTGACTCCCAGGCCAATTCTGTCATACATGTAAAAATATGGGTTTTTTTGCTAGAAAATGACTTGGAACCCCCAACATTATATATATATTTTAAGCAGAGGCCCTGGAGAATAAAATGGCGAGAGTGTTGCTTTTTTCTATGTTACACGATATTTGCGCAGTATTTCAAACGCAAATATTTTGGAAAAATACACATTATTGAATCTTAGTAAACACAAACACAATATAATAAATTAGTTGTCAGAAACCATGAAATCAGACCGAGACAGAAGTACAGTTAAATCACACTTGTTTAATAATAAAAGTAAAAAGAACAAACATAGCCAGAGTTCAGAAACTGGAACGGATAGTCAGCCAAGCCAGAAGTCAGGGATCAATGTAGTGGAACAGCAAGCAGGATCTGGAGCCAGAAGGGATGTCAGCAAAGCCAGTCTTTAAACAGGAATCGAGATGGTCAGAGACTGCAGACATAGTACAGGAGATGGTCAGAGACTGCAGACATAATACAGGAGATGATCAGAGACTGCAGACATAATACAGGAGATGATCAGAGACTGCAGACATAGTACAGGAGATGGTCAGAGACTGCAGACATAATACAGGAGATGATCAGAGACTGCAGACATAATACAGGAGATGATCAGAGACTGCAGACATAATACAGGAGATGATCAGAGACTGCAGACATAGTACAGGAGATGATCAGAGACTGCAGACATAGTACAGGAGATGATCAGAGACTGCAGACATGGTACAGGAGATGATCAGAGACTGCAGACATAATACAGGAGATGATCAGAGACTGCAGACATAATACAGGAGATGATCAGAGACTGCAGACATAATACAGGAGATGATCAGAGACTGCAGACATAATACAGGAGATGATCAGAGACTGCAGACATAATACAGGAGATGATCAGAGACTGCAGACATAATACAGGAGATGATCAGAGACTGCAGACATAGTACAGGAGATGATCAGAGACTGCAGACATAATACAGGAGATGATCAGAGACTGCAGACATAGTACAGGAGATGATCAGAGACTGCAGACATAGTACAGGAGATGATCAGAGACTGCAGACATAGTACAGGAGATGATCAGAGACTGCAGACATAATACAGGAGATGATCAGAGACTGCAGACATAATACAGGAGATGATCAGAGACTGCAGACATAGTACAGGAGATGATCAGAGACTGCAGACATAGTACAGGAGATGATCAGAGACTGCAGACATAGTACAGGAGATGATCAGAGACTGCAGACATAATACAGGAGATGATCAGAGACTGCAGACATAGTACAGGAGATGATCAGAGACTGCAGACATAGTACAGGAGATGATCAGAGACTGCAGACATAATACAGGAGATGATCAGAGACTGCAGACATAATACAGGAGATGATCAGAGACTGCAGACATAATACAGGAGATGATCAGAGACTGCAGACATAATACAGGAGATGATCAGAGACTGCAGACATGATACAGGAGATGATCAGAGACTGCAGACATAATACAGGAGATGATCAGAGACTGCAGACATAATACAGGAGATGATCAGAGACTGCAGACATAATACAGGAGATGATCAGAGACTGCAGACATAATACAGGAGATGATCAGAGACTGCAGACATGATACAGGAGATGATCAGAGACTGCAGACATAATACAGGAGATGATCAGAGATGCTCTTTAGGAAACAGTCATAGACTGGAGACACATTACAAGAGACTGCTATAAATCAAGGCTTCTTCTTTCTGCTCCCTACAGCTGCTTAGTGTGAAAGAAATGATTCCAACCAATGAACGACTAAAACCCAATCTAGAGGACATTTTCCCTTCACAGTCTTAGGAGTAAGCACTGAAAAACACAAACTACTGTCTGCAGGGTCTCCAAGGCCACCAAGGGCCACAGGTTGGGCTCCAGGGAATAAATTGTTTACTTTCCTCCAATTATTTCAGGTGAAGTTTTGGGGCTGAACGAGGGTTGGGTTGGGATTAAGGTGTCGGGGTCTGTTGGGGAGTCTTTTTTTTGGTGCATAACCCCCCCCCCCCCCTGAGCATTGCTCTGTCTTGGTTTTTGTACCCAACATATTCTGTACTTCTATAGAGATTTGCCTTGAAGAGAGTTCAGGCTTTGTTGTAAGGAGAACCTTCTCTATAGATGTCATTGAGAGTCTCCTGGGTTTTCCTGTTTGACTAATGATGAATATTCCTAGAAGATCCGGGTTATATCTGTTCTGAGACCTACGAGTGATGGCCAAACACCCGGACACTTTCACTCTTTACCTTGGCCTGTGTTTCTAGGAGATAATCCAGGTCGTTTGTTTCCTTCTTAGCTGGATTTTTTCCACTGAACACTAACCAGACTCTGGACAATATCGGGAGATTTTAAATAGAAACTGTTATGCCGCGTACACACGGTCGGACTTTTCGTCTACAAAAGTCAGACAGCCTGTCCGGCAGACTTCCGGCAGACTTTCGGCGGACTTTCGGCGGACTTTCGACGGACTTGCGGCGGACTTTCTAACGAACGGACTTGCCTACACACGACCACACAAAAGTCGGTCGGATTCGTACGTGATGACGTACACCGGACTAAAATAAGGAAGTTCATAGCCAGTAGCCAATAGGTGCCCTAGCGTGGCTTTTTGTCCGTCGGACTAGCACACAGACGAGCGGATTTCGGGGTCCGTCGTAGTTACGAAGTAAAAATTTAAAGCATGTTTCAAATCTAAAGTACGTCGGATTTGAGGCTAAAAAAGTACGTTGAAAGTCCGGAGAAGCCCACACACGATCGGATTACCAGCCAGCTTTAGTCCGTCAGCGTCCATTGGACTTTTGTAGACGAAAAGTCCGACCGTGTGTACGCGGCACTAGAAAAAAATGTCTCAGCTGATGGGAGAACTCTCCAAATTGCTGAAAGTATTTCATGGCAAACTTTTCGTTTTAGGCTTTGGATGAAATGGGGAAGAGTTCGTACCTCTCACAGGTTATTGCTGTCCCTCGATTGGGGGGATTCCCACTCTCTTTGTTCTGGTGACTGTTGGGTGGTCAGCAGAGAAGGAATCAAGGTCACGGCTTCCAATGGGTAGTTGGGAAAAGTGGTGACCATTGTTACTTCATCAGAACGTGAGAGAAAATGCAGAATACTGAGATGTGAGTAGAACACAGATGAAGTCTTCTAGCAGGTAGTTGAGTAGAGTGGAAAATAGCACTGAACCCAGAAGGTTATTTTATTGGTATTACTATCCTAAAGTATTGATGTCGGTGTAAATAATCTGGTTCCCGGGGCAGGCGGCTTTTACCCCCCAGTGGATCTCCAGCCACAAAGGAGCCAATAAAAGTCTATTACACTTATAGAAATCACATTAATCTTGGCTTTCCTGTTAACTACAATGATGTCAAAAAGACGAAGATTACAATGAAATTGGCGGCATAAAGCTGGCCATAAACCTGGAGCTTTTCAAAGGAACCTTCATACAAATATTCCTAACAAAATTTGTATGAAAATTCTCATTATAATGGATGGATTGACGAATATCATTTGAAGGTAATCCAAAAGTTCCGTTTGTTTCTAACGTTCGATTTTGGATCGCACGAATGAAACCCACATTCAAATGTATTTGTATGAGAAACAATTTCCATCCTGCCTCTTCAGATTTTCCCATCACAGTGGTCGAAAACAAATGATGATTTGCCCCCCCTTGTAGGCAGCTGCAGATAGCTAGTCCGCCACTAGGTGGCTCTGTGACAGATTAGTGTCTGGTTACAGCCTTAAGGCTCAATTCACACCTATACATGTTGCTTTTGAGTGTTTTTGGAGGTTTTTTTTCATGCTTGCCACGTTTTTGCCGCGATTTTGCCGCGATTTGCGTTTTGCGTTTTTTTTTTTTTACATTTTTTTTTTTACAGTCTTAAAAAAAATTAAAAAAAAAAACAAAAAAAAAAAAACGGCAAAAACGCACCAAAAACGCTGCAAAAACGGTGCACTTGCGTTTTTGATGCTTGTCCATTGAATTCTATTACATGCAAAATGCTGCATTTTGCATGAAAAAAAGTCCCTGACCCTTTCCAAAAATGCAGAGAAACAAAAAGGCATTGATGTGAACATGTTCCATAGGAACCCATGTCAAAAAATTCCCGTGCAATTCTGCAAAATGCATCAAAAAACGCGCTAGTGTGAATGGAGCCTTAGAGTAAAAATATATAATCAATATCAATTAACTGTTTTAAATTGTCATATAAATATATATTTGAAATCAACTCTTTATTTTTTTTGGAAATAACATGGTGTGTGCGGATTTCTGCCAGTCACAGGATATCACACCCCCTCCAGCCTGTGTCTTAGAATAAGAGGGAGGTGAAGCCTCCATCAATCTACATGTAATATCCCCGCCCCCATTGTGTTTAGCTGGTTAGTGGGCATGGAGGAGGAAGGAGGGACTGGGCGGTCATTTACCACTGTGTATACGCCCACATGTATGACTCTATAGTCACATGGGCTGCTCAGATATGAGGAAATGCTCAGTATAGGAACACACTGTAAACTGAGCATGTGCAGAGCCGCCACCACTGCTCTGCAAAATCCTTAGCTGCATTGGGGACATGGACAGAAGGGGGAGATAGAGAGCAGCGGGATCAACCAGGTTTTTGCAGCATACAGAAAACAAATCTCATAGTGAGTATGAACAGCATGTCTGACACCATTTATTGATAGTTTTTTTATTATGTGGGTTTAGTCACTTAGTTACTTTAATCACATTTCATTACAGTTTATTACCAGCTTCTGTTTTGTAGGTATTGAGACAAACCATCGCAGTGCATTTGCTGAAGCCTTTGTGAATGAATGGCAAGTAGGATGGCCTGCTATTAGTGTGAGCCCCGGATCAGTCCAAGCTTTGTCACTAGAAACATTGTAACCCCAAAATGATAAAATGGTTTTCAATTTTTTTTACAAATAAATATGTGAAAAGTGTTGGGGGGGGGGGGGCATTTGTATTCAGCCCCCTTTACTCTGATACCCCTAACTAAAATCTAGAGGAACCAATTGTCTTCAGAAGTCCCCTAACTAGTAAATAAAGTCCACCTGTGTTTCATTTCATCTCAGTATAAATACAGCTGTTCTGTGAAGCCCTCAGAGGTTTGTTAGAGAACCTTAGTGAACAAACAGCATCATTCTGTGCTTCCCCTACAATCAGTGCCGGGACAAAGTCACCTAGAGCCGGGTCCAACCTTCCAAACTGCTCCCCCCCCCTCCCCCAAGATGTATGAGTATTGTGTGCCTTTCTTCAGGAGTCAGTGCCATGACCGGCGGCTCCCACGCGCATGCAGCAGGGATGACGTGGGCTTTGATTGCAGGTAAGTGTCACATAATGTGCTAGTATGTGATGCATACTAGCACATTATGCCTTTACTTTGCAGGGAAGAGAAAAAGAGGGAAAATACCCAGAGTTTACTTCCTCTTTAAAGAAGCTTCTGAAGCTTAAGGTGGGAAATTGAAAGTAACCATCCTGAATATTTATCAGGTTCCAGCCAATCCTTGGAGAGGGGTGTCCAGAAGGGGGCTGGAATGGGGATAAATAGTCTGGCACACCTGAGCGCCTCCCCAGAGCCAGAGGGGCTTTTGTCCTCAGGCAGCCCATGGCCTGTACAGCTGTTCTCAAGGCCTCAGCAGTACCAGAGGGGCTTTAGTCCTCAGGCAGCACATGGCCTGTACAGCTGTCCTCAAGGCCTCAGCAGTGCCAGAGGGGCTTTTGTCCTCAGGCAGCCCATGGCCTGTACAGCTGTTCTGGAGGCCTCAGCAGTGCCAGAGGGGCTTTTGTCCTCAGGCAGCCCATGGACTGTACAGCTGTTCTGGAGGCCTCAGCAGTACCAGAGGGGCTTTTGTCCTCAGGCAGCCCATGGACTGTACAGCTGTTCTCAAGGCCTCGGCAGTACCAGAGGGGCTTTTGTCCTCAGGCAGCCCATGGCCTGTACAGCTGTTCTGGACGCCTCAGCAGTGCCAGAGGGGCTTTTGTCCTCAGGCAGCCCATGGACTGTACAGCTGTTTTGGAGGCCTCAGCAGTACCAGAGGGGCTTTTGTCCTCAGGCAGCCCATGGACTGTACAGCTGTTCTGCAGGCCTCAGCAGTACCAGAGGGGCTTTTGTCCTCAGGCAGCCCATGGACTGTACAGCTGTTCTGGAGGCCTCAGCAGTACCAGAGGGGCTTTTGTCCTCAGGCAGCCCATGGCCTGTACAGCTGTTCTGGAGGCCTCAGCAGTGCCAGAGGGGCTTTTGTCCTCAAGCAGCCCATGGCCTGTACAGCTGTTCTGGAGGCCTCAGCAGTGCCAGAGGGGCTTTTGTCCTCAGGCAGCCCATGGCCTGTACAGCTGTTCTCAAGGCCTCAGCAGTACCAGAGGGGCTTTTGTCCTCAGGCAGCCCATGGCTTGTACAGCTGTTCTCAAGGCCTCAGCAGTGCCAGAGGGGCTTTTGTCCTCAGGCAGCCCATGGACTGTACAGCTGTTCTGCAGGCCTCAGCAGTACCAGAGGGGCTTTTGTCCTCAGGCAGCCCATGGACTGTACAGCTGTTCTCAAGGCCTCAGCAGTACCAGAGGGACTTTTGTCCTCAGGCAGCCCATGGCCTGTACAGCTGTTCTCAAGGCCTCAGCAGTGCCAGAGGGGCTTTTGTCCTCAGGCAGCCCATGGCCTGTACAGCTGTTCTCAAGGCCTCAGCAGTACCAGAGGGGCTTTTGTCCTCAGGCAGCCCATGGCCTGTACAGCTGTTCTCAAGGCCTCAGCAGTGCCAGAGGGGCTTTTGTCCTCAGGCAGCCCATGGACTGTACAGCTGTTCTGGAGGCCTCAGCAGTACCAGAGGGGCTTTTGTCCTCAGGCAGCCCATGGACTGTACAGCTGTTCTGGAGGCCTCAGCAGTGCCAGAGGGGCTTTTGTCCTCAGGCAGCCCATGGACTGTACAGCTGTTCTGGAGGCCTCAGCAGTGCCAGAGGGGCTTTTGTCCTCAGGCAGCCCATGGACTGTACAGCTGTTCTGCAGGCCTCAGCAGTACCAGAGGGGCTTTTGTCCTCAGGCAGCCCATGGACTGTACAGCTGTTCTGGAGGCCTCAGCAGTACCAGAGGGGCTTTTGTCCTCAGGCAGCCCATGGACTGTACAGCTGTTCTCAAGGCCTCAGCAGTACCAGAGGGACTTTTGTCCTCAGGCAGCCCATGGCCTGTACAGCTGTTCTGGAGGCCTCAGCAGTGCCAGAGGGGCTTTTGTCCTCAGGCAGCCCATGGCCTGTACAGCTGTTCTCAAGGCCTCAGCAGTACCAGAGGGGCTTTTGTCCTCAGGCAGCCCATGGCTTGTACAGCTGTTCTCAAGGCCTCAGCAGTGCCAGAGGGGCTTTTGTCCTCAGGCAGCCCATGGACTGTACAGCTGTTCTGCAGGCCTCAGCAGTACCAGAGGGGCTTTTGTCCTCAGGCAGCCCATGGACTGTACAGCTGTTCTCAAGGCCTCAGCAGTACCAGAGGGACTTTTGTCCTCAGGCAGCCCATGGCCTGTACAGCTGTTATGGAGGCCTCAGCAGTGCCAGAGGGGCTTTTGTCCTCAGGCAGCCCATGGACTGTACAGCTGTTCTCAAGGCCTCAGCAGTACCAGAGGGACTTTTGTCCTCAGGCAGCCCATGGCCTGTACAGCTGTTCTGGAGGCCTCAGCAGTGCCAGAGGGGCTTTTGTCCTCAGGCAGCCCATGGACTGTACAGCTGTTCTCAAGGCCTCGGCAGTACCAGAGGGGCTTTTGTCCTCAGGCAGCCCATGGCCTGTACAGCTGTTCTGGAGGCCTCAACAGTGCCAGAGGGGCTTTTGTCCTCAGGCAGCCCATGGACTGTACAGCTGTTCTGGAGGCCTCAGCAGTACCAGAGGGGCTTTTGTCCTCAGGCAGCCCATGGACTGTACAGCTGTTCTGCAGGCCTCAGCAGTACCAGAGGGGCTTTTGTCCTCAGGCAGCCCATGGACTGTACAGCTGTTCTCAAGGCCTCAGCAGTACCAGAGGGACTTTTGTCCTCAGGCAGCCCATGGCCTGTACAGCTGTTCTGGAGGCCTCAGCAGTGCCAGAGGGGCTTTTGTCCTCAGGCAGCCCATGGCCTGTACAGCTGTTCTCAAGGCCTCAGCAGTACCAGAGGGGCTTTTGTCCTCAGGCAGCCCATGGCCTGTACAGCTGTTCTCAAGGCCTCAGCAGTGCCAGAGGGGCTTTTGTCCTCAGGCAGCCCATGGACTGTACAGCTGTTCTGCAGGCCTCAGCAGTACCAGAGGGGCTTTTGTCCTCAGGCAGCCCATGGACTGTACAGCTGTTCTCAAGGCCTCAGCAGTACCAGAGGGACTTTTGTCCTCAGGCAGCCCATGGCCTGTACAGCTGTTCTGGAGGCCTCAGCAGTGCCAGAGGGGCTTTTGTCCTCAGGCAGCCCATGGCCTGTACAGCTGTTCTCAAGGCCTCAGCAGTACCAGAGGGGCTTTTGTCCTCAGGCAGCCCATGGCCTGTACAGCTGTTCTCAAGGCCTCAGCAGTGCCAGAGGGGCTTTTGTCCTCAGGCAGCCCATGGACTGTACAGCTGTTCTGGAGGCCTCAGCAGTTCCAGAGGGGCTTTTGTCCTCAGGCAGCCCATAGCCTGTACAGCTGTTCTGGAGGCCTAGGCAGTACCAGAGGGGCTTTTGTCCTCAGGCAGCCCATGGCCTGTACAGCTGTTCTGGAGGCCTCAGCAGTGCCAAAGGGGCTTTTGTCCTCAGGCAGCCCATGGACTGTACAGCTGTTCTGGAGGCCTCAGCAGTACCAGAGGGGCTTTTGTCCTCAGGCAGCCCATGGACTGTACAGCTGTTCTGCAGGCCTCAGCAGTACCAGAGAGGCTTTTGTCCTCAGGCAGCCCATGGACTGTACAGCTGTTCTCAAGGCCTCGGCAGTACCAGAGGGGCTTTTGTCCTCAGGCAGCCCATGGCCTGTACAGCTGTTCTGGAGGCCTCAGCAATGCCAGAGGGGCTTTTTTCCTCAGGCAGCCCATGGACTGTACAGCTGTTCTGGAGGCCTCAGCAGTACCAGAGGGGCTTTTGTCCTCAGGCAGCCCATGGACTGTACAGCTGTTCTGGAGGCCTCAGCAGTACCAGAGGGGCTTTTGTCCTCAGGCAGCCCATGGACTGTACAGCTGTTCTGCAGGCCTCAGCAGTACCAGAGCGGCTTTTGTCCTCAGGCAGCCCATGGACTGTACAGCTGTTCTCAAGGCCTCAGCAGTACCAGAGGGACTTTTGTCCTCAGGCAGCCCATGGCCTGTACAGCTGTTCTGGAGGCCTCGGCAGTACCAGAGGGGCTTTTGTCCTCAGGCAGCCCATGGCCTGTACAGCTGTTCTGGAGGCCTCGGCAGTACCAGAGGGGCTTTTGTCCTCAGGCAGCCCATGGACTGTACAGCTGTTCTCAAGGACTCAGCAGTGCCAGAGGGGCTTTTGTCCTCAGGCAGCCCATGGACTGTACAGCTGTTCTGGAGGCCTCAGCAGTGCCAGAGGGGCTTTTGTCCTCAGGCAGCCCATGGCCTGTACAGCTGTTCTGGAGGCCTAGGCAGTACCAGAGGGGCTTTTGTCCTCAGGCAGCCCATGGCCTGTACAGCTGTTATGGAGGCCTCAGCAGTGCCAGAGGGGCTTTTGTCCTCAGGCAGCCCATGGACTGTACAGCTGTTCTGCAGGCCTCAGCAGTACCAGAGGGGCTTTTGTCCTCAGGCAGCCCATGGACTGTACAGCTGTTCTCAAGGCCTCGGCAGTACCAGAGGGGCTTTTGTCCTCAGGCAGCCCATGGCCTGTACAGCTGTTCTGGAGGCCTCAGCAGTGCCAGAGGGGCTTTTGTCCTCAGGCAGCCCATGGACTGTACAGCTGTTCTGGAGGCCTCAGCAGTACCAGAGGGGCTTTTGTCCTCAGGCAGCCCATGGACTGTACAGCTGTTCTCAAGGCCTCAGCAGTACCAGAGGGACTTTTGTCCTCAGGCAGCCCATGGCCTGTACAGCTGTTCTCGAGGCCTCGGCAGTACCAAAGGGGCTTTTGTCCTCAGGCAGCCCATGGCCTGTACAGCTGTTCTGGAGGCCTCGGCAGTACCAGAGGGGCTTTTGTCCTCAGGCA
The DNA here is from genome assembly GCA_037952835.1 of Lithobates septentrionalis. Classification (NCBI taxonomy): domain Eukaryota; kingdom Metazoa; phylum Chordata; class Amphibia; order Anura; family Ranidae; genus Lithobates; species Lithobates septentrionalis. Next base: position 119,677 of record JBBDGP010005031.1, on the reverse strand, counting down.
GCCCATGGCCTGTACAGCTGTTCTGGAAGCCTCAGCAGTGCCAGAGGGGCTTTTGTCCTCAGGCAGCCCATGGACTGTACAGCTGTTCTGGAGGCCTCAGCAGTGCCAGAGGGGCTTTTGTCCTCAGGCAGCCCATGGCCTGTACAGCTGTTCTGCAGGCCTCAGCAGTACCAGAGGGGCTTTTGTCCTCAGGCAGCCCATGGACTGTACAGCTGTTCTCAAGGCCTCAGCAGTACCAGAGGGACTTTTGTCCTCAGGCAGCCCATGGCCTGTACAGCTGTTCTGGAGGCCTCGGCAGTACCAGAGGGGCTTTTGTCCTCAAGCAGCCCATGGCCTGTACAGCTGTTCTGGAGGCCTCGGCAGTACCAAAGGGGCTTTTGTCCTCAGGCAGCCCATGGCCTGTACAGCTGTTCTGGAGGCCTCGGCAGTACCAGAGGGGCTTTTGTCCTCAGGCAGCCCATGGCCTGTACAGCTGTTCTGGAGGCCTCAGCAGTACCAGAGGGGCTTTTGTCCTCAGGCAGCCCATGGCCTGTACAGCTGTTCTGCAGGCCTCAGCAGTACCAGAGGGGCTTTTGTCCTCAGGCAGCCCATGGACTGTACAGCTGTTCTCAAGGCCTCAGCAGTACCAGAGGGACTTTTGTCCTCAGGCAGCCCATGACCTGTACAGCTGTTCTGGAGGCCTCGGCAGTACCAGAGGGGCTTTTGTCCTCAGGCAGCCCATGGCCTGTACAGCTGTTCTGGAGGCCTCGGCAGTACCAAAGGGGCTTTTGTCCTCAGGCAGCCCATGGCCTGTACAGCTGTTCTGGAGGCCTCGGCAGTACCAGAGGGGCTTTTGTCCTCAGGCAGCCCATGGCCTGTACAGCTGTTCTGGAGGCCTCAGCAGTGCCAGAGGGGCTTTTGTCCTCAGGCAGCCCATGGACTGTACAGCTGTTCTGAAGGCCTCAGCAGTGCCAGAGGGGCTTTTGTCCTCAGGCAGCCCATGGCCTGTACAGCTGTTCTGGAGGCCTCGGCAGTACCAGAGGGGCTTTTGTCCTCAGGCAGCCCATGGCCTGTACAGCTGTTCTGCAGGCCTCAGCAGTACCAGAGGGGCTTTTGTCCTCAGGCAGCCCATGGACTGTACAGCTGTTCTCAAGGCCTCAGCAGTACCAGAGGGACTTTTGTCCTCAGGCAGCCCATGGCCTGTACAGCTATTCTGGAGGCCTCGGCAGTACCAGAGGGGCTTTTGTCCTCAGGCAGCCCATGGCCTGTACAGCTGTTCTGGAGGCCTCGGCAGTACCAGAGGGGCTTTTGTCCTCAGGCAACCCATGGCCTGTACAGCTGTTCTCAAGGCCTCAGCAGTGCCAGAGGGGCTTTTGTCCTCAGGCAGCCCATGGACTGTGCAGCTGTTCTGGAGGCCTCAGCAGTGCCAGAGGGGCTTTTGTCCTCAGGCAGCCCATGGCCTGTACAGCTGTTCTGGAGGCCTAGGCAGTACCAGAGGGGCTTTTGTCCTCAGGCAGCCCATGGCCTGTACAGCTGTTCTGGAGGCCTCAGCAGTGCCAGAGGGGCTTTTGTCCTCAGGCAGCCCATGGACTGTACAGCTGTTCTGCAGGCCTCAGCAGTACCAGAGGGGCTTTTGTCCTCAGGCAGCCCATGGACTGTACAGCTGTTCTGCAGGCCTCAGCAGTACCAGAGGGGTTTTTGTCCTCAGGCAGCCCATGGACTGTACAGCTGTTCTCAAGGCCTCGGCAGTACCAGAGGGGCTTTTGTCCTCAGGCAGCCCATGGCCTGTACAGCTGTTCTGGAGGCCTCGGCAGTACCAGAGGGGCTTTTGTCCTCAGGCAGCCCATGGCCTGTACAGCTGTTCTGGAGGCCTCAGCAGTGCCAGAGGGGCTTTTGTCCTCAGGCAGCCCATGGCCTGTACAGCTGTTCTGGAGGCCTCGGCAGTACCAGAGGGGCTTTTGTCCTCAGGCAGCCCATGGACTGTACAGCTGTTCTGGAGGCCTCAGCAGTACCAGAGGGGCTTTTGTCCTCAGGCAGCCCATGGACTGTACAGCTGTTCTGGAGGCCTCAGCAGTACCAGAGGGGCTTTTGTCCTCAGGCAGCCCATGGACTGTACAGCTGTTCTGCAGGCCTCAGCAGTACCAGAGGGGCTTTTGTCCTCGGGCAGCCCATGGACTGTACAGCTGTTCTGGAGGCCTCAGCAGTACCAGAGGGACTTTTGTCCTCAGGCAGCCCATGGCCTGTACAGCTGTTCTGGAGGCCTCGGCAGTACCAGAGGGGCTTTTGTCCTCAGGCAGCCCATGGCCTGTACAGCTGTTCTGGAGGCCTCGGCAGTACCAGAGGGGCTTTTGTCCTCAGGCAGCCCATGGACTGTACAGCTGTTCTGCAGGCCTCAGCAGTACCAGAGGGGCTTTTGTCCTCAGGCAGCCCATGGACTGTACAGCTGTTCTCAAGGCCTCAGCAGTACCAGAGGGACTTTTGTCCTCAGGCAGCCCATGGCCTGTACAGCTGTTCTGGAGGCCTCGGCAGTACCAGAGGGGCTTTTGTCCTCAGGCAGCCCATGGACTGTACAGCTGTTCTGGAGGTCTCAGCAGTGCCAGGGCCTGGATGAACTTTACTTGGAACTGATTATCTGCTTCCTGCCCGGCCTATAGACGAATGATGAGCAAGCAGGAGCTCCCAGTCACATGCCTTGCATGGACCCTAGATTACAACAGATAACAGATCACTGTACCGGGCCAGTGCGATCACATGACAGCTGTACACAATGAAAATCTTCCATTCATAGCCATTCATGGTGTACTATTATGTTGATCTCTGTGATTGGTCACAGTGATCACATGGTACAGACAGGGCCAATCTCAATGCATCTGTACCATGTGATAGCTGTGGCCAATCTCAGCTTCACAATCGTACACAATGAAGGAATGAATGGATGCCATTCATACAAATGCTTGCCACTAACAGTAATCATCACTATTATAAGCAATCACAGTGTGTAAAAGTACTGGGTGGGTGATTTGGGGGGTGTTTGTACTGGGGGTGATTTGGGGGGGGTATTTGGACTGGGGGTGATTTGGGGGGTGTTTGTACTGGGGGTGATTTGGGGGGGGGGGTATTTATACTGGGGATGATTTGGGGGGTATTTGTACTGGGGGTGATTTGGGTGGTATTTGTACTGGGGGTGATTTGGGGGGTATTTGTACTGGGGGTGATTTGGGGAGTATTTGTACTGGGGGGTGATTTGGGGGGTATTTGTACTGGGGGGTGATTTGGGGGGTATTTGTACTGGAGGGGGGGTGATTTGGGGGGTATTTGTACTGGGGGGTGATTTGGGGGGTATTTGTACTGGGGGGTGATTTGGGGAGTATTTGTACTGGGAGTGATTTGGGGGGTATTTGTACTGGGGGTGATTTGGGGGTATTTGTACTGAGGGGGTGATTTGGGGGGTATTCGTACTGAGGGGTGATTTGGGGGGTATTTGTACTGGGGGTGATTTGGGGGGTATTTGTACTGGGGTGATTTAGGGAGTATTTGTACTGGGGGGTGATTTGGGTGGTATTTGTACTGGGGGTGAATTGGGTGGTATTTGTACTGGGGGGTGACTTGGGTGGTATTTGTACTGGGGGTGATTTGGGGGGTATTTGTACTGGGGGGGTGATTTGGGGAGTATTTGTATTGGGGGGTGATTCGGGTGGTATTTGTACTGGGGGTGAATTGGGTCGTATTTGTACTGGGGGGTGATTTGGGGAGTATTTGTATTGGGGGGTGATTCGGGGGGTATTTGTACTGGGGGGTGATTTGGGGGGTATTTGTACTGGGGGGTGATTTGGGGGTATTTGTACTGGGGGGTGATTTGGGGGTATTTGTACTGGGGGGTGATTTGGGGGTATTTGTACTGGGGGGTGATTTGGGGGGTATTTGTACTGGGGGTTGATTTGGGGGGTATTTGTACTGGGGGGTGATTTGGGGGGTATTTGTACTGAGGGGTGATTTGGGGGGTATTTGTACTGGGGGCGATTTGGGGGGTATTGTACTGGGGGGTGATTTGGGGGTATTTTTACTGGGGGTGATTTGGGGGGTATTTGTACTGGGGGTTATTTGGGGGGTATTTGTACTGGGGGGTGATTTGGGGAATATTTGTACTGGGGGTGATTTGGGGAGTATTTGTACTGGGGGGGTGATTTGGGGGGTATTTGTACTGGGGGGTGATTTGGGGGGTATTTGTACTAGGGGGTGATTTGGGGAGTATTTGTACTGGGGGTGATTTGGGGGGTATTGTACTGGGGGGGTGATTTGGGGGTATTTGTACTGGGGGTGATTTGGGGGTATTTGTACTGGGGGTTATTTGGGGGGTATTTGTACTGGGGGGTTATTTGGGGAATATTTGTACTGGGGGTGATTTGGAGAGTATTTGTACTGGGGGGTGATTTGGGGGGTATTTGTACTGGGGGGTGATTTGCGGGTATTTGTACTAGGGGGATATTTGGGGGGTATTTGGGGGGGATTTGTACTGGGGGGTGATTTGAGGGTATTTGTACTGGGGGGGTGATTTGGGGGGTATTTGTACTGGGGGTGATTTGGAAAGTATTTGTACTGGGGGGGGGGGGGGGGGTGATTTGGGAAGTATTTGTACTGGGGGTGATTTGGGGGGTATTTGTACTGGGGGGTGATTTGCGGGGTATTTGTACTGGGGGGTGATTTGGGGGTATTTGTACTGGGGGGTGATTTGGGGTATTTGTACTGGGGGGTGATTAGGGGGGTATTTGTACTGGGGGGTGATTTGGGGGTATTTGTACTGGGGGGTGATTTGGGGGGTATTTGTACTGGGGGGTGATTTGGGGGGTATTTGTCTTGGGAGGTGATTTGGGGGGTATTTGTACTGGGGGGTGATTTGGGGGGTATTTGTACTGGGGGGGTGATTTGGGGGTATTTTGTACTGGGGGGTGATTTGGGGGTATTTGTACTGGGGGGTGATTTGGGGGGTATTTGTACTGGGGGGTGATTTGGGGGGTATTTGTACTGGGGGTGATTTGGGGGGTATTTGTACTGGGGGAGGGTGATTTGGGGGGTATTTGTACTGGGGGGTGATTTGGGGGGTATTTGTACTGGGGGGTGATTTGGGGGGTATTTGTACTGGGTGGTGATTTGGGGGGTATTTGTACTGGGGGGTGATTTGGGGGGTATTTGTACTGGGGGGGGTGATTTGGGGGGTATTTGTACTGGGGGGTGATTTGGGGGGTATTTGTACTGGGGGGTGATTTGGGGGGTATTTGTACTGGGGGGGTGACTACTACTAAGTCATGTTTTGTGAAGGGGATCAAATACTTATTTCACTCATTAAAATGCAAATCAATTTCTAACTCTTTTGAAATGTTTTTCTGGATATTTTTGTACTGGGGTGATTTAGGGAGTATTTGTACTGGGGGGTGATTTGGGTGGTATTTGTACTGGGGGTGAATTGGGTGGTATTTGTACTGGGGGGTGACTTGGGTGGTATTTGTACTGGGGGTGATTTGGGGGGTATTTGTACTGGGGGGTGATTTGGGGGTATTTGTACTGGGGGTGATTTGGGGGTATTTGTACTGGGGGGTGATTTGGGGGTATTTGTACTGGGGGGTGATTTGGGGGGTATTTGTACTGGGGGTTGATTTGGGGGGTATTTGTACTGGGGGGTGATTTGGGGGGTATTTGTACTGAGGGGTGATTTGGGGGGTATTTGTACTGGGGGTGATTTGGGGGGTATTGTACTGGGGGGTGATTTGGGGGTATTTGTACTGGGGGTTATTTGGGGGGTATTTGTACTGGGGGGTGATTTGGGGAATATTTGTACTGGGGGTGATTTGGGGAGTATTTGTACTGGGGGGGTGATTTGGGGGGTATTTGTACTGGGGGGTGATTTGGGGGTATTTGTACTAGGGGGTGATTTGGGGAGTATTTGTACTGGGGGTGATTTGGGGGGTATTGTACTGGGGGGGTGATTTGGGGGTATTTGTACTGGGGGTGATTTGGGGGTATTTGTACTGGGGGTTATTTGGGGGGTATTTGTACTGGGGGGTTATTTGGGGAATATTTGTACTGGGGGTGATTTGGGGAGTATTTGTACTGGGGGGTGATTTGGGGGGTATTTGTACTGGGGGGTGATTTGCGGGTATTTGTACTAGGGGGTGATTTGGGGAGTATTTGTACTGGGGGTGATTTGGGGGGTATTTGTACTGGGGGTGATTTGGGGGGTATTTGTACTGGGGGGGATTTGGGGGGGGTTTGTACTGGGGGGTTATTGGGGGGTGATTTGAGGGTATTTGTACTGGGGGGGGTGATTTGGGGGGTATTTGTACTGGGGGTGATTTGGAAAGTATTTGTACTGGGGGGGGGTGATTTGGGAAGTATTTTTACTGGGGGTGATTTGGGGGGTATTTGTACTGGGGGGTGATTTGGGGGGTATTGTACTGGGGGGTGATTTGGGGGTATTTTTACTGGGGGTGATTTGGGGGTATTTGTACTGGGGGTTATTTGGGGGGTATTTGTACTGGGGGGTGATTTGGGGAATATTTGTACTGGGGGTGATTTGGGAGTATTTGTACTGGGGGGGTGATTTGGGGGGTATTTGTACTGGGGGGTGATTTGGGGGTATTTGTACTAGGGGGTGATTTGGGGAGTATTTGTACTGGGGGTGATTTGGGGTTTATTGTACTGGGGGGGTGATTTGGGGGTATTTGTACTGGGGGTGATTTGGGGGTATTTTGTACTGGGGGTTATTTGGGGGGTATTTGTACTGGGGGGTTATTTGGGGAATATTTGTACTGGGGGTGATTTGGGGAGTATTTGTACTGGGGGGTGATTTGGGGGGTATTTGTACTGGGGGGTGATTTGCGGGTATTTGTACTAGGGGGTGATTTGGGGAGTATTTGTACTGGGGGTGATTTGGGGGGTATTTGTACTGGGGGTGATTTGGGGGGTATTTGTACTGGGGGGGATTTGGGGGGGATTTGTACTGGGGGGTGATTGGGCGGTGATTTGAGGGTATTTGTACTGGGGGGGGGTGATTTGGGGGGTATTTGTACTGGGGGGTGATTTGGAAAGTATTTGTACTGGGGGGGGGGGGTGATTTGGGAAGTATTTGTACTGGGGTGATTTGGGGGGTATTTGTACTGGGGGGTGATTTGGGGGGGTATTTGTACTGGGGGGTGATTTGGGGTATTTGTACTGGGGGTGATTTGGGGTATTTGTACTGGGGGGTGATTAGGGGGGTATTTGTACTGGGGGTGATTTGGGGGTATTTGTACTGGGGGGTGATTTGGGGGTATTTGTACTGGGGGGTGATTTGGGGGGTATTTGTCTTGGGAGGTGATTTGGGGGGTATTTGTACTGGGGGTGATTTGGGGGGTATTTGTACTGGGGGGGGGGTGATTTGGGGGTATTTGTACTGGGGGGTGATTTGGGGGGTATTTGTACTGGGGGGTGATTTGGGGGGTATTTGTACTGGGGGGTGATTTGGGGGGTATTTGTACTGGGGGGTGATTTGGGGGTATTTGTACTGGGGGGGGGTGATTTGGGGGGTATTTGTACTGGGGGGTGATTTGGGGGGGTATTTGTACTGGGGGGTGATTTGGGGGTATTTGTACTGGGTGGTGATTTGGGGGGTATTTGTACTGGGGGGTGATTTGGGGTGTATTTGTCTTGGGGGGGGGGGTGATTTGGGGGGTATTTGTACTGGGGGGTGATTTGGGGGGTATTTGTACTGGGGGGGTGACTACTACTAAGTCATGTTTTGTGAAGGGGATCAAATACTTATTTCACTCATTAAAATGCAAATCAATTTCTAACTCTTTTGAAATGTTTTTCTGGATATTTTTGTTGTTATTTTGTCTCTCATTGTTATAATAAAGTTATAGACGGATCATTTCTTTCTCACAAAATCTGCAGCCAATCAAAATCCTTTTCCCCTCTCTGTAAGGAGAGTAAAGCAGCTGCAATAAGTGTAAACTCTTCCATATTCTCAGTGAATTGACTCTCCTCAAGTGGTACTCAGAGATTAAACAAATATTCCTACATAAGTTGTACATTTTTATCTGCAGCATCCTCTTCTCTATAGCTGTCCAAAGTGCAGCATTATACAGCTTGTCTAAGCATTCAGAAAGTAGGGGGCGGAGAGCTGTAGTTATAAGCTGAGAGGTGATTGGAGGGAAAGGACACCCCCCCTTCACACAGGAACTGAGGCTCTGTGCTGGAGGTCCTTCCCCTGTCACCTTTTATCTCTTGGTGTCAGGACAACTTGTCAGAAGTGACTCCTGCAGATATCAGAGGAAGGAGGAGGGGAGGGAGGAGGAGTCTCATGTAGATATCAGAGGAAGAAGGAGGGGAGGAGGAGTCTCATGTAGATATCAGAGGAAGGAGGAGGGGAGGAGGAGTCTCATGTAGATATCAGAGGAAGGAGGAGGGGGAGGAGGAGTCTCATGCAGATAGGAGAGGAAGGAGGAGGGGAGGAGGAGGAGTCTCATGCAGATATCAGAGGAAGGAGGAGGAGGAGTCTCATGCAGATATCAGAGGAAGGAGGAGGGGAGGAGTCTCATGCAGATATCAGAGGAAGGAGGAGGGGAGGGAGAGTCTCATGCAGATAGTAGAGGAAGGAGGAGGGGAGGAGGAGTCTCATACAGATATCAGAGGAAGGAGGGGGGAGGAGGAGGAGTCTCATGCAGATATCAGAGGAAGGAGGAGGTGAGGGAGAGTCTCATGCAGATATCAGAGGAAGGAGGAGGGGAGGAGGAGGAGTCTCATGTAGATATCAGAGGAAGGAGGAGGGGAGGAGGAGTCTCATGCAGATATCAGAGGAAGGAGGAGGGGAGGAGGAGTCTCATGCAGATATCAGAGGAAGGAGGAGGGGAGGAGGAGTCTCATGCAGATATCAGAGGAAGGAGGAGGGGAGGAGGAGGAGTCTCATGCAGATATCAGAGGAAGGAGGAGGAGGAGTCTCATGCAGATATCAGAGGAAGGAGGAGGGAGGAGGAGTCTCGTGCAGATATCAGAGGAAGGAGGAGGGGAGGAGGAGTCTCATGCAGATATCAGAGGAAGGAGGAGGGGAGGAGGAGTCTCATGCAGATATCAAAGGAAGGAGGAGGGGAGGAGGAGGAGTCTCATGTAGATATCAGAGGAAGGAGGAGGGGAGGAGCAGTCTCATGCAGATATCAGAGGAGGAGGAGTCTCATGTAGATATCAGAGGAAGGAGGAGGGGAGGAGGAGTCTCATGCAGATATCAGAGGAAGGAGGAGGGGAGGAGGAGTCTCATGCAGATATCAGAGGAAGGAGAGGGGGAGGAGTCTCATGCAGATATCAGAGGAAGGAGGAGGGGAGGAGTCTCATGCAGATATCAGAGGAAGGAGAAGGGGAGGAGGAGTCTCATGCAGATATCAGAGGAAGGAGGAGGGGAAGAGGAGTCTCATGCAGATATCAGAGGAAGGAGGAGGGGGAGGAGTCTCATGCAGATATCAGAGGAAGGAGGAGGGGAGGAGGAGTCTCATGCAGATATCAGAGGAAGGAGGAGGGGAGGAGGAGTCTCATGCAGATATCAAAGGAAGGAGGAGGGGGAGGAGTCTCATGCAGATATCAGAAGAAGGAGGAGGGGAGGAGGAGTCTCATGCAGATAGTAAAGGAAGGAGGAGGGGAGGAGGAGGTGTCTCATGTAGATATCAGAGGAAGGAGGAGGGGGAGGAGGAGTCTCATGCAGATATCAGAGGAAGGAGGAGGGGAGGAGGAGGAGTCTCATGCAGATATCAGAGGAAGAAGGAGGGGAGGAGGAGTCTCATACAGATATCAGAGGAAGAAGGAGGGGGAGGAGTCTCATGCAGATATCAGAGGAAGTAGGAGGGGAGGAGGAGTCTCATTCAGATATCAGAGGAAGGAGGAGGGGAGGAGGAGGAGTCTCATGTAGATATCAGAGGAAGAAGAAAGGGGAGGAGGAGTCTCATTCAGATATCAGAGGAAGGAGGAGGGGAGGAGGAGGAGTCTCATGCAGATATCAGAGGAAGGAGGAGGGGAGGAGGAGTCTTATACAGATATCAGAGGAAGGAGGAGGGGAGGAGTCTCGTGCAGATTTCAGAGGAAGGAGGAGGGGGGAGGAGCCTCATGCAGATATCAGAGGAAGGAGGAGGGGAGGAGGAGGAGTCTCATGTAGATATCAGAGGAAGGAGGAGGGGAGGAGCAGTCTCATGCAGATATCAGAGGAAGGAGGAGAGGAGGAGGAGTCTCTTGTAGATATCAGAGGAAGGAGGAGGGGAGGAGAAGTCTCATGCAGATATCAGAGGAAGGAGGAGAGGAGGAGGAGTCTCATGTAGATATCAGAGGAAGGAGGAGGGGAGGAGGAGGAGTCTCATGTAGATATCAGAGAAAGGAGGAGGGGAGGAGCAGTCTCATGCAGATATCAGAGGAAGGAGAGGGGGAGGAGTCTCATGTAGATATCAGAGGAAGGAGGAGAGGAGGAGTCTCATGCAGATATCAGAGGAAGGAGAAGGGGAGGAGGAGTCTCATGCAGATATCAGAGGAAGGAGGAGGGGAAGAGGAGTCTCATGCAGATATCAGAGGAAGGAGGAGGGGAGGAGCAGTCTCATGCAGATATCAGAGAAAGGAGGAGGGGAAGAGGAGTCTCATGTAGATATCAGAGGAAGGAGGAGGGGAGGAGGAGTCTCATGCAGATATCAGAGGAAGGAGAGGGGGAGGAGTCTCATGCAGATATCAGAGGAAGGAGGAGGGTAGGAGGAGTCTCATGCAGATATCAGAGGAAGGAGGAGGGGGAGGAGTCTCATGCAGATATCAGAGGAAGGATGAGGAGGAGTCTCATGCAGATATCAGAGGAAGGAGGAGGGGAGGAGGAGTCTCATGCAGATATCAGAGGAAGGAGGAGGGGGAGGAGTCTCATGCAGATATCAGAGGAAGGAGGAGGGGGAAGAGTCTCATGCAGATATCAGAGGAAGGAGGAGGGGAGGAGGAGTCTCATGCAGATATCAGAGGAAGGAGGAGGGGGAGGAGTCTCATGCAGATATCAGAGGAAGGAGGAGGAGTCTCATGCAGATATCAGAGGAAGGAGGAGGGGAGGAGGAGTCTCATGCAGATATCAGAGGAAGGAGGAGGGGGAGGAGTCTCATGCAGATATCAGAGGAAGGAGGAGGAGGAGTCTCATGCAGATATCAGAGGAAGGAGGAGGGGAGGAGGAGTCTCATGCAGATATCAGAGGAAGGAGGAGGAGTCTCGTGCAGATATCAGAGGAAGGAGGAGGGGAGGAGGAGTCTCATGCAGATATCAGAGGAAGGAGGAGGGGGAGGAGTCTCATGCAGATATCAGAGGAAGGAGGAGGGGAAGAGTCTCATGCAGATATCAGAGGAAGGAGGAGGGGAGGAGGAGTCTCATGCAGATATCAGAGGAAGGAGGAGGGGGAGGAGTCTCATGCAGATATCAGAGGAAGGAGGAGGAGTCTCATGCAGATATCAGAGGAAGGAGGAGGGGAGGAGGAGTCTCATGCAGATATCAGAGGAGGGAGGATCTCATGCAGATATCAGAGGAAGGAGGAGGGAGGAGGAGTAAGAAGGAGGAGGGGGAGGAGTCTCATGCAGATATCAGAGGAAGGAGGAGGAGGAGTCTCATGCAGATATCAGAGGAAGGAGGAGGGGAGGAGGAGTCTCATGCAGATATCAGAGGAAGGAGGAGGAGTCTCGTGCAGATATCAGAGGAAGGAGGAGGGGAGGAGGAGTCTCATGCAGATATCAGAGGAAGGAGGAGGGGGAGGAGTCTCATGCAGATATCAGAGGAAGGAGGAGGGGGAGGAATCTCATGCAGATATCAGAGGAAGGAGGAGGGGGAGGAGGAGGAGTCTCATGCAGATATCAGAGGAAGGAGGTGGGGAGGAGTCTCATGCAGATATCAGAGGAAGGAGGAGGGGAGGAGGAGTCTCATGCAGATATCAGAGGAAGGAGGAGGGGAGGAGGAGTCTCATGCAGATATCAAAGGAAGGAGGAGGGGGAGGAGTCTCATGCAGATATCAGAGGAAGGAGAAGGGGGAGGAGTCTCATGCAGATATCAGAGGAAGTAGGAGGGGAGGAGGAGGAGTCGTATGCAGATATTAGAGTAAGGAGGAGGGGAGGAGTCTCATGCAGATATCAGAGGAGGGAGGAGGGGAGGAGGAGTCTCATGCAGATATCAGAGGAAGGAGGAGGGGAGGAGGAGGAGTCTCATGCAGATATCAGAGAAAGGAGGAGCGGGAAGAGTCTCATGCAGATATCAGAGGAAGGAGGAGGGGGAGGAGTCTCATGCAGATATCAGAGGAAGTAGGAGGGGAGGAGGAGGAGTCGTATGCAGATATTAGAGTAAGGAGGAGGGGAGGAGTCTCATGCAGATATCAGAGGAGGGAGGAGAGGAGGAGGAGTCTCATGTAGATATCAGAGGAAGGAGGAGGGGAGGAGGAGTCTCATGCAGATATCAGAGGAAGGAGGAGAGGAGGAGGAGTCTCATGTAGATATCAGAGGAAGGAGGAGGGGAGGAGGAGGAGTCTCATGTAGATATCAGAGGAAGGAGGAGGGGAGGAGCAGTCTCATGTAGATATCAGAGGAAGGAGAGGGGGAGGAGTCTCATGTAGATATCAGAGGAAGGAGGAGAGGAGGAGTCTCATGCAGATATCAGAGGAAGGAGAAGGGGAGGAGGAGTCTCATGCAGATATCGGAGGAAGGAGGAGGGGAAGAGGAGTCTCATGCAGATATCAGAGGAAGGAGGAGGGGAGGAGCAGTCTCATGCAGATATCAGAGGAAGGAGGAGGGGAGGAGGAGTCTCATGCAGATATCAGAGGAAGGAGAGGGGGAGGAGTCTCATGCAGATATCAGAGGAAGGAGGAGGGTAGGAGGAGTCTCATGCAGATATCAGAGGAAGGAGGAGGGGGAGGAGTCTCATGCAGATATCAGAGGAAGGGGGAGGAGGAGTCTCATGCAGATATCAGAGGAAGGAGGAGGGGAGGAGGAGTCTCATGCAGATATCAGAGGAAGGAGGAGGGGGAGGAGTCTCATGCAGATATCAGAGGAAGGAGGAGGGGGAGGAGTCTCATGCAGATATCAGAGGAAGGAGGAGGGGAGGAGGAGTCTCATGCAGATATCAGAGGAAGGAGGAGGGGGAGGAGTCTCATGCAGATATCAGAGGAAGGAGGAGGGGGAGGAATCTCATGCAGATATCAGAGGAAGGAGGAGGGGGAGGAGGAGGAGTCTCATGCAGATATCAGAGGAAGGAGGAGGGGAGGAGGAGTCTCGTGCAGATATCAGAGGAAGGAGGAGGGGAGGAGGAGTCTCATGCAGATATCAGAGGAAGGAGGAGGGGAGGAGGAGTCTCATGCAGATATCAAAGGAAGGAGGAGGGGAGGAGGAGGAGTCTCATGTAGATATCAGAGGAAGGAGGAGGGGAGGAGCAGTCTCATGCAGATATCAGAGGAGGAGGAGTCTCATGTAGATATCAGAGGAAGGAGGAGGGGAGGAGGAGTCTCATGCAGATATCAGAGGAAGGAGGAGGGGAGGAGGAGTCTCATGCAGATATCAGAGGAAGGAGAGGGGGAGGAGTCTCATGCAGATATCAGAGGAAGGAGGAGGGGAGGAGTCTCATGCAGATATCAGAGGAAGGAGAAGGGGAGGAGGAGTCTCATGCAGATATCAGAGGAAGGAGGAGGGGAAGAGGAGTCTCATGCAGATATCAGAGGAAGGAGGAGGGGGAGGAGTCTCATGCAGATATCAGAGGAAGGAGGAGGGGAGGAGGAGTCTCATGCAGATATCAGAGGAAGGAGGAGGGGAGGAGGAGTCTCATGCAGATATCAAAGGAAGGAGGAGGGGGAGGAGTCTCATGCAGATATCAGAAGAAGGAGGAGGGGAGGAGGAGTCTCATGCAGATAGTAAAGGAAGGAGGAGGGGAGGAGGAGGTGTCTCATGTAGATATCAGAGGAAGGAGGAGGGGGAGGAGGAGTCTCATGCAGATATCAGAGGAAGGAGGAGGGGAGGAGGAGGAGTCTCATGCAGATATCAGAGGAAGAAGGAGGGGAGGAGGAGTCTCATACAGATATCAGAGGAAGAAGGAGGGGGAGGAGTCTCATGCAGATATCAGAGGAAGTAGGAGGGGAGGAGGAGTCTCATTCAGATATCAGAGGAAGGAGGAGGGGAGGAGGAGGAGTCTCATGTAGATATCAGAGGAAGAAGAAAGGGGAGGAGGAGTCTCATTCAGATATCAGAGGAAGGAGGAGGGGAGGAGGAGGAGTCTCATGCAGATATCAGAGGAAGGAGGAGGGGAGGAGGAGTCTTATACAGATATCAGAGGAAGGAGGAGGGGAGGAGTCTCGTGCAGATTTCAGAGGAAGGAGGAGGGGGGAGGAGCCTCATGCAGATATCAGAGGAAGGAGGAGGGGAGGAGGAGGAGTCTCATGTAGATATCAGAGGAAGGAGGAGGGGAGGAGCAGTCTCATGCAGATATCAGAGGAAGGAGGAGAGGAGGAGGAGTCTCTTGTAGATATCAGAGGAAGGAGGAGGGGAGGAGAAGTCTCATGCAGATATCAGAGGAAGGAGGAGAGGAGGAGGAGTCTCATGTAGATATCAGAGGAAGGAGGAGGGGAGGAGGAGGAGTCTCATGTAGATATCAGAGAAAGGAGGAGGGGAGGAGCAGTCTCATGCAGATATCAGAGGAAGGAGAGGGGGAGGAGTCTCATGTAGATATCAGAGGAAGGAGGAGAGGAGGAGTCTCATGCAGATATCAGAGGAAGGAGAAGGGGAGGAGGAGTCTCATGCAGATATCAGAGGAAGGAGGAGGGGAAGAGGAGTCTCATGCAGATATCAGAGGAAGGAGGAGGGGAGGAGCAGTCTCATGCAGATATCAGAGAAAGGAGGAGGGGAAGAGGAGTCTCATGTAGATATCAGAGGAAGGAGGAGGGGAGGAGGAGTCTCATGCAGATATCAGAGGAAGGAGAGGGGGAGGAGTCTCATGCAGATATCAGAGGAAGGAGGAGGGTAGGAGGAGTCTCATGCAGATATCAGAGGAAGGAGGAGGGGGAGGAGTCTCATGCAGATATCAGAGGAAGGATGAGGAGGAGTCTCATGCAGATATCAGAGGAAGGAGGAGGGGAGGAGGAGTCTCATGCAGATATCAGAGGAAGGAGGAGGGGGAGGAGTCTCATGCAGATATCAGAGGAAGGAGGAGGGGGAAGAGTCTCATGCAGATATCAGAGGAAGGAGGAGGGGAGGAGGAGTCTCATGCAGATATCAGAGGAAGGAGGAGGGGGAGGAGTCTCATGCAGATATCAGAGGAAGGAGGAGGAGTCTCATGCAGATATCAGAGGAAGGAGGAGGGGAGGAGGAGTCTCATGCAGATATCAGAGGAAGGAGGAGGGGGAGGAGTCTCATGCAGATATCAGAGGAAGGAGGAGGAGGAGTCTCATGCAGATATCAGAGGAAGGAGGAGGGGAGGAGGAGTCTCATGCAGATATCAGAGGAAGGAGGAGGAGTCTCGTGCAGATATCAGAGGAAGGAGGAGGGGAGGAGGAGTCTCATGCAGATATCAGAGGAAGGAGGAGGGGGAGGAGTCTCATGCAGATATCAGAGGAAGGAGGAGGGGGAAGAGTCTCATGCAGATATCAGAGGAAGGAGGAGGGGAGGAGGAGTCTCATGCAGATATCAGAGGAAGGAGGAGGGGGAGGAGTCTCATGCAGATATCAGAGGAAGGAGGAGGAGTCTCATGCAGATATCAGAGGAAGGAGGAGGGGAGGAGGAGTCTCATGCAGATATCAGAGGAAGGAGGAGGGGGAGGAGTCTCATGCAGATATCAGAGGAAGGAGGAGGAGGAGTCTCATGCAGATATCAGAGGAAGGAGGAGGGGAGGAGGAGTCTCATGCAGATATCAGAGGAAGGAGGAGGAGTCTCGTGCAGATATCAGAGGAAGGAGGAGGGGAGGAGGAGTCTCATGCAGATATCAGAGGAAGGAGGAGGGGGAGGAGTCTCATGCAGATATCAGAGGAAGGAGGAGGGGGAGGAATCTCATGCAGATATCAGAGGAAGGAGGAGGGGGAGGAGGAGGAGTCTCATGCAGATATCAGAGGAAGGAGGTGGGGAGGAGTCTCATGCAGATATCAGAGGAAGGAGGAGGGGAGGAGGAGTCTCATGCAGATATCAGAGGAAGGAGGAGGGGAGGAGGAGTCTCATGCAGATATCAAAGGAAGGAGGAGGGGGAGGAGTCTCATGCAGATATCAGAGGAAGGAGAAGGGGGAGGAGTCTCATGCAGATATCAGAGGAAGTAGGAGGGGAGGAGGAGGAGTCGTATGCAGATATTAGAGTAAGGAGGAGGGGAGGAGTCTCATGCAGATATCAGAGGAGGGAGGAGGGGAGGAGGAGTCTCATGCAGATATCAGAGGAAGGAGGAGGGGAGGAGGAGGAGTCTCATGCAGATATCAGAGAAAGGAGGAGCGGGAAGAGTCTCATGCAGATATCAGAGGAAGGAGGAGGGGGAGGAGTCTCATGCAGATATCAGAGGAAGTAGGAGGGGAGGAGGAGGAGTCGTATGCAGATATTAGAGTAAGGAGGAGGGGAGGAGTCTCATGCAGATATCAGAGGAGGGAGGAGAGGAGGAGGAGTCTCATGTAGATATCAGAGGAAGGAGGAGGGGAGGAGGAGTCTCATGCAGATATCAGAGGAAGGAGGAGGGGAGGAGGAGTCTCATGCAGATATCAGAGGAAGGAGGAGGGGAGGAGGAGGAGTCTCATGTAGATATCAGAGGAAGGAGGAGGGGAGGAGCAGTCTCATGTAGATATCAGAGGAAGGAGAGGGGGAGGAGTCTCATGTAGATATCAGAGGAAGGAGGAGAGGAGGAGTCTCATGCAGATATCAGAGGAAGGAGAAGGGGAGGAGGAGTCTCATGCAGATATCGGAGGAAGGAGGAGGGGAAGAGGAGTCTCATGCAGATATCAGAGGAAGGAGGAGGGGAGGAGCAGTCTCATGCAGATATCAGAGGAAGGAGGAGGGGAGGAGGAGTCTCATGCAGATATCAGAGGAAGGAGAGGGGGAGGAGTCTCATGCAGATATCAGAGGAAGGAGGAGGGTAGGAGGAGTCTCATGCAGATATCAGAGGAAGGAGGAGGGGGAGGAGTCTCATGCAGATATCAGAGGAAGGGGGAGGAGGAGTCTCATGCAGATATCAGAGGAAGGAGGAGGGGAGGAGGAGTCTCATGCAGATATCAGAGGAAGGAGGAGGGGGAGGAGGCTCATGCAGATATCAGAGGAAGGAGGAGGGGGAGGAGTCTCATGCAGATATCAGAGGAAGGAGGAGGGGAGGAGGAGTCTCATGCAGATATCAGAGGAAGGAGGAGGGGGAGGAGTCTCATGCAGATATCAGAGGAAGGAGGAGGAGTCTCATGCAGATATCAGAGGAAGGAGGTGGGGAGGAGTCTCATGCAGATATCAGAGGAAGGAGGAGGGGAGGAGGAGTCTCATGCAGATATCAGAGGAAGGAGGAGGGGAGGAGGAGTCTCATGCAGATATCAGAGGAAGGAGGAGGGGGAGGAGTCTCATGCAGATATCAGAGGAAGGAGGAGGGGGAGGAGTCTCATGCAGATATCAGAGGAAGTAGGAGGGGAGGAGGAGGAGTCGTATGCAGATATCAGAGTTAGGAGGAGGGGAGGAGTCTCATGCAGATATCAGAGGAGGGAGGAGGGGAGGAGTCTCATGCAGATATCAGAGGAGGGAGGAGGGGAGGAGGAGTCTCATGCAGATATCAGAGGAAGGAGGAGGGGAGGAGGAGGAGTCTCATGTAGATATCAGAGAAAGGAGGAGCGGGAAGAGTCTCATGCAGATATCAGAGGAAGGAGGAGGGGAGGAGGAGTCTCATGCAGATATCAGAGGAAGGAGGAGGGGAGGAGTCTTATGCAGATATCAGAGGAAGGAGGAGGGGGAGGAGTCTCATGCAGATATCAGAGGAAGGAGGAGGGGAGGTGTCTCATGCAGATATCAGAGGAAGGAGGAGGGGAGGAGGAGTCTCATGCAGATATCAGAGGAAGGAGGAGGGGAGGCGGAGTCTCATGCAGATATCAGAGGAAGGAGGAGGGGGAGGAGTCTCATGCAGATATCAGAGGAAGTAGGAGGGGAGGAGGAGGAGTCTAATGCAGATATCAGAGGAAGGAGGAGGAGGGGAGGAGTCTCATGCAGATATCAGAGGAAGGAGGAGGGGGAGGAGTCTCATGCAGATATCAGAGGAAGGAGGAGGGGAGGAGTCTTATGCAGATATCAGAGGAAGGAGGAGGGGAGGAGGAGGAGGAGTCTCATGCAGATATCAGAGGAAGGAGGAGGGGAGGAGGATGAGGAGTCTCATGCAGATATCAGAGGAAGGAGGAGGGGAGGAGTCTTATGGAGATATCAGAGGAAGGAGGAGGGGAGGAGGAGGAGGAGGAGTCTCATGCAGATATCAGAGGAAGGAGGAGGGGAGGACGAGTCTCATGCAGATATCAGAGGAAGGA
The DNA here is from genome assembly GCA_037952835.1 of Lithobates septentrionalis. Classification (NCBI taxonomy): domain Eukaryota; kingdom Metazoa; phylum Chordata; class Amphibia; order Anura; family Ranidae; genus Lithobates; species Lithobates septentrionalis. The sequence continues at coordinate 101,195 of JBBDGP010005031.1, read as the reverse complement.
GGAGGGGAGGGGGGGAGGAGTCTCATGCAGATATCAGAGGAAGGAGGAGGGGAGGAGGAGTCTCATGCAGATATCAGAGGAAGGAGGAGGGGAGGAGGAGTCTCATGCAGATATCAGAGGAAGAAGGAGGGGAGGAGGAGTCTCATGCAGATATCAGAGGAAGGAAGCAGCAGACAGAATTGACACTCAGTGCTCTGGACTGAGACCAGTACACACAATGCCGCGACGGTTCCGCCATCACCTGCGCAGGTACCGGATTTGTCCGCCGGCCTCAAAGTTCAGGAAATCTTTTTGGAGAAGTCTTTTCTTTTTGGCGTCTCTCTGGCCGCTCACAACGCCGACTTTCCAATCCTTCAATATTTATATTTGGACAATGAGTAATGTCTGATGTGGGACATCCAAGTATGACTTGATGGTGCGATTTCTTATCAGTGCCATTAATCCACAACAACAACGCCGCGTCATTCCTTCTCGCTTATCATGTTTACTGGCCGAGAGAACGGCGAGCGGGGGAGGGCAATACGACTGCGAAGTAATGATTGGACGGTCCCAAAATCCTTCTACTTCTCCGAGGGATAAAACCAACAATTCATGGAGATAACGCCGAATGCCTGCTCCTCCATCTGACAGAATAGGTGAGGGGTGGGGCCACCTAGTGACCCCACCCTCTTGTGGCATCACTAACTGATGCATGCTTGGATAAGGGCCTGGTATGGACTTTAACCGCTTCAGCCCCGAAAGATTTTACCCCCCTTCCTGACCAGAGTGTTTTTTTGCGATTCAGCAATGTGTCGCTTTAGCTGACAATTGCGCGGTCGTGCGATGCTGTACCCAAACAAAATTGATGTCTTTTTTTCCCACAAATAGAGCTTTCTTTTGGTGGTATTTGATAATCTCTGCGGTTTTTATTTTTTGCGCTATAAACAAGAAAAGAGCCTCAATTGTTAAAAAAACACAATATTTTCTATAAATATCCCCATTTTTTTAAAGAAAAAAGCAAATTGGTTTGCGCAAAAGTTATATCGTCTTTACTAATTTTTTACTAGTAATGGCGGCGATCTGCGATTTTTATCTTGACTGCGACATTATGGCGGACACATCGGACACTTTTGACACATTTTTGGAACCATTGGCATTTATACAGCGATCAGTATGATTAAAAACGCATTGATTACTGTATAAATGTCACTGGCAGTGAAGGGGTTAACACTATCCGGACCCCGCGAGCCAACGTACAGCTATGTGGTTTCACGCAGGGGAGCCAACCTGGCACAGTATAACTGCGGCGGCTGGTCCGGAAGCGGTTAAGGGGGGACCCCCAATCCATTTTCTTTTTATTTTGGCACCGTTTTTTTATCATTATTTTTTTTTCTTGTTTTTTTTTTTTTACAACCCTGTGGGGGTTGGTGAAATATCGAGGGGCCAAACAGTCACTCAGCGTCTCACTTTTCAAACAGAGAAAGAGATTAAGGACACAGACTCCTCGTTCCTGAATGAACAGAAAGTGCTCTGTAGAGAGGCTCCCTGTTCATTCACACACTGGAGCACTGTACACATGGAGGGCCGCAACGGGATTGGTTCCAGTAATCGCACCCACTCCTGCTGCTCTGGGCCCCCCTGTTGAACTTATGGAGCCCGAGCCCCATATAGGAGAGCAGGTGCTACCCCCTTATCAGCGACCCTGGACCCCCTAATTATAAAGTCCCCCTACAGATCCCCACACCTGGGGAACAGGATGTGGACAAGAGTCCCTTGCACCTCAACACTGATACAAGGGGCCTTACTAGGGAGGGGAGGCTTGGTCTAGTCTAGTCTGGTCTGACTCTGGTCTGGTCTGGTCTGCTCTGCTCTGGTCTGCTCTGGTCCTGCTCTGGTCTGCTCTGCTCTGGTCTGCTCTGGTCCTGCTCTGGTCTGTTCTGGTCTGGTCTGCTCTGCTCTGGTCTGCTCTGGTCCTGCTCTGGTCTGTTCTGGTCTGGTCTGCTCTGGTCTGCTCTGGCCTGCTCTGGTCCTGCCCTGGTCTGTTCTGGTCTGGTCTGCTCTGCTCTGGTCTGGTCTGGTCTGGTCTGCTCTGCTCTGGTCTGCTCTGGTCCTGCTCTGGTCTGTTCTGGTCTGGTCTGCTCTGGTCTGCTCTGGTCTGCTCTGGTCCTGCTCTGGTCTGTTCTGGTCTGGTCTGCTCTGCTCTGGTCTGCTCTGGTCCTGCCCTGGTCTGTTCTGGTCTGGTCTGCTCTGCTCTGGTCTGTTCTGGTCTGGTCTGCTCTGCTCTGGTCTGCTCTGGTCCTGCTCTGGTCTGTTCTGGTCTGGTCTGCTCTGTTCTGCTCTGGTCTGCTCTGGTCCTGCTCTGGTCTGTTCTGGTCTGGTCTGGTCTAGTCTGGTCTGCTCTGGTCTGGTCTGGTCTGCTCTGGTCCTGCTCTGGTCTGTTCTGGTCTGGTCTGATCTGCTCTGGTCTGGTCTGATCTGGTCTGGTCTGGTCTGCTCTGGTCCTGCTCTGGTCTGTTCTGGTCTGGTCTGATCTGCTCTGGTCTGTTCTGCTCTGGTCTGGTCTGATCTGCTCTGGTCTGCTCTGCTCTGGTCTGATCTGCTCTGGTCCTGCTCTGGTCTGTTCTGGTCTGGTCTGCTCTGGTCCTGCTCTGGTCTGTTCTGGTCTGGTCTGCTCTGGTCCTGCTCTGGTCTGTTCTGGTCTGGTCTGATCTGCTCTGGTCTGTTCTGCTCTGGTCTGGTCTGATCTGCTCTGGTCTGCTCTGCTCTGGTCTGATCTGCTCTGGTCCTGCTCTGGTCTGTTCTGGTCTGGTCTGCTCTGGTCTAGTCTGGTCTGCTCTGGTCTGGTCTGGTCTGCTTTGGTCCTGCTCTGGTCTGTTCTGGTCTGGTCTGCTCTGGTCTAGTCTGGTCTGCTCTGGTCTGGTCTGGTCTGCTCTGGTCCTGCTCTGGTCTGTTCTGGTCTGGTCTGATCTGCTCTGGTCTGTTCTGCTCTGGTCTGGTCTGATCTGCTCTGGTCTGCTCTGCTCTGGTCTGATCTGCTCTGGTCCTGCTCTGGTCTGTTCTGGTCTGGTCTGCTCTGGTCCTGCTCTGGTCTGTTCTGGTCTGGTCTGCTCTGGTCTAGTCTGGTCTGCTCTGGTCTGGTCTGGTCTGCTCTGGTCCTGCTCTGGTCTGTTCTGGTCTGGTCTGATCTGCTCTGGTCTGGTCTGATCTGGTCTGGTCTGATCTGCTCTGGTCTGGTCTGCTCTGGTCTGCTCTGGTCTGCTCTGGTCTGGTCTGATCTGGTCTGGTCTGCTCTGCTCTGCTCTGGTCTGCTCTGGTCTGGTCTGCTCTGGTCTGAGGTTAAACTGTAATGCCGCGTACACACGGTCGTACTTTTCGTCTACAAAAGTCCAACGGACGCTGACGGACTAAAGCTGGCTGGTAATCCGATCGTGTGTGGGCTTCTCCGGACTTTCAACGTACTTTTTTAGCCTCAAATCCGACGTACTTTAGATTTGAAACATGCTTTAAAACTTTACGACGGACTCGAGTCTGGTCGAAAAATCCGCTCGTCTGTATGCTAGTCCGACGGACAAAAACCCACGCTAGGGCAGCTATTGGCTACTGGCTATGAACTTCCTTATTTTAGTCCGGTGTACGTCATCACGTAAGAATTCGACTGACTTTTGTGTGATCGTGTGTAGGCAAGTCTGTTCGTTAGAAAGTATGCCGCAAGTCCGTCGAAAGTCTGCCGGAAGTCTGTCGGAAGTCTGTCGAACAGGCTGTCTGACTTTTGTAGACGAAAAGTCCGACCGTGTGTACGCGGCATAATGCCATGTACACACGGTCGGACTTTTCAACCGGACTCGTCCGACAGACTTTCCAGTGGACTTTCGACGGACTTTTGACAGACTTTTTAACGACCGGACTTGCCTACACACGATCACACCAAAGTCCGACGGATTCGTACGTGATGAGGTACACCGGACTAAAATGAGGAAGTTGATAGCCAGTAGCCAATAGCTGCTCTAGCGTCAATTTTTGTCCAACGGACTAGCATACAGACGAGCGGATTTCTGGGTCCGGCGGAGTTACGACGTAAAGATTTGAAGCATGTTCCAAATCTAAAATCCATCAGATTTGCGACAGGAAAAGTCCGCTGAAAGTCCGGGGAAGCCCACACACGATCGGATTGTCTGCCGGATTTGGTCCGTCGGCGTCCGTCGGACAAGTCCGGTCAAAAAGTCCGACCGCGTGTACGCGGCATAAGAAGACAATTATTTTCTTCTTTTCTATTCCAAAATATCTGTTCTCCGGGTGGGGAACACACATTTCAGGCTCTTCTGATCTAGACAAGAATGACAATCCTCAATTTTCCTCCATCAAGCATTACAGGAGGCTTTGAGGCAATCTCGGGCCCGCTATGCATGTGCAGAGGTGTATCATCGGGGGTCCAGGTGCAAGAACCCCAATAGAGACACCGGACCCCCTGATGACATAGAAGATGGCGGCACGGGACCCGGCATGCGGTGGCAAAGCAAGAGGCTACACCAGTCAATGCTGGATTTGCTGGGCATGGGAATGTTTTTTGAGGGTAACTAGAGGTTGGGCGTAATAAGGGCAAACAAGGGAGGTGGGGTGTAAATTTCTTCTTTAAACGACTCATCCTTGCTTATTACCAGACAGAACCCCCGCCCAATGAGATGTCTTCAGATCCTGACCCCAGCTGATAATTTCGCTTCTCTTCTCGTCTTATTTAGAAAAGAACTTGCTATCACAAAGCGGACACAAAAAATTTTCTTTTCTTTTCCCTTCCAGCGTGTTTATTACTAATAGATGTCATGAAAACGTCCAGTAAATACATTTTTGGCACGGCGAGGACCATGACTCAGCCTTTGGACATGGAGATGTTGTCACTTAACCTTGTAGGCCTCGTTAATGCCAAACGCTTTATGGCACAGGGTGGCCTGTTCACCAGCCAGACAAATGGTGCTGCGGATCTTATATATAGCACCAATTCAGACGATGATAGTTCAGCTGTGTGTGGGAAAGACGAGGAGGGTACAAGCCGAGTCACAAAGGTCTCTGCACTCCCAGACTCATATTCTATCTGCTCCACTTGGATCCCAATACTTCCCGAGCCAACTCATAAGACAAGTTCAAATGTCCATATCTCTTTGGACATCACGTACTCTTGGCAATAAGAAACTGGCAGCTAATGGGGGGAATAAAAATAAGGAGGTGAAGAAACATTTTCCAAATGGCCACCCTACAATTTCCTGTCATCGGCCATTTTAGGATCTTTATGTTTGTTAAGCTAGCAGAAGCTCTTGGGTTAGTGATTCTTTTTACTTTCAATCTTTTTATTAGTTTAGGTTACAGTCATGACAAATGGAACAAATGGAATACAATCATGGTTACAGGTGTAGCACCCTGATGTTTAGGCGGGGTTCCTATTAAATTTATTTGCCAAGTGATAGTTGCCTTGACTAATTGTCAGGAGATCAATTGATTTTGCCCCAATTCTGGAATTGCTGCACTTCTGTCTTCTGTCACTAGGTGGCCGGGTATCTGGTGACATTAGATAAGACAAGGGCATAGCAAGGACAAATCATGAATGAATGGAGTGTCGCAGGGATTTTCTTGGGTCCCTTGGCCTGCTGGGAGAACCTATTTATTTGGGTGGAGTCAGGTGATCAGGATTCTGTGCCACCTGGACGGCTGTCTGGGTGGACATGTGTTGTATTGCCCCGGGCTACGAGGCTGGACACTTAAGGCCTATCCCGGGGACATCTGGCTGCTAGGCTATCTGAGAGCCTATCCAGAAGTAGCGCAGGGTTGGCACTGTGAGCTTGTAGTCCAACCAGAAGTCACCGTTCCGCCGGCCAGGGAACCAGTTGTGGTTGGAGGTAGAGGGAAAGCTGTAGCCACAAAGGGACCATCCACCTTGCTACCGGAGACCACAGTGAGTGAGCTGAGACCAGTACCAGAGCAGACTTCTTACCAGATGGGGACGGTGAAGAAGTGGGAAAGCATCAGTGAGTGCCAAGCCAGGGACCCAGCGGGACAGCAGAGGTGATGATTGTGGAGTGCCAAGCCAGGGACCCAGCGGGACAGCAGAGGTGATGATTGTGGAGTGCCAAGCCAGGGACCCAGCGGGACAGCAGAGGTGATGATTGTGGAGTGCCAAGCCAGGGACCCAGCAGGGAAGCGGGAGTGAAGCTTGAGGAAGATACTGAGTGCTACAGTGAAAGGGCTCAGGAGATTTAGTGGCTATCGGCTCTGAAGTCTAGTGAGAGAGACGGGGAGCTCATTGAGTGAAGACCCCACAGTGAGTGATTGTGGGGTAAAGAGAACTGTTCGTGTTGCAGATAGTTGAATACCTTTACCGTTAATAACATCTGCAAGACTTGTTGTAGGACTCAGTTGAGCGTGCTCAGTTTGAAGCTGTGGAGCTTGGTGTAAGTGGAGCTTTTTTAAGTGGGAGTTATAAACAAGAGTTATGCCGCGTACACACGAGCGGACATTACGGCGGACTTTGCCCGGCGGACTGGATTTCGTCTGACAATTCGATGTGTGTGGGCTCCAGCGGACTTTGTTTTCTCAAAAGTTCGACGGAATTAGATTTGAAACTTGTTTTAAATTTATCCGTTGAAATCGAGTCCGGGGGAAAAGTCCGCCGTCTGTATGCTAGTTCGACGGACAAAAAGCCACGCTAGGGCAGCTATTGGCTACTGGCTATGAACTTCCTTGTTTTAGTCCGGTCGTACGTCATCACGTACGAATTCGACGGACTTTGGTGGATTGTGTGTAGGCAAGTCCGTTCATTCACAAAGTCCGTCGGAAAGTACGTTGAAAAGTCCGCCGGGCAAAGTCCGCCGTAATGTCCGCTCGTGTGTACGCGGCATTAGAGTATACAAGTCTTGCTGTCTGTTGGTGTGTGTATTGCTGCTGTCTGTTGGTGTGTGTATTGCTGCTGTCTGTTGGTGTTTGCTGGGTTGCATTTTGGGGACTTTTCCTTTTAGTTTTTATCTTGCCTTTTGCTGTCACTTTTTAAATAGCTTTTCTTTTTTTTTTTTTTTTTTTTTTTTTTTTGTTTCATCAGTCTATCAATTAAGGGTGTGGTTAATTGCTCCCAGGTGACTATTTAACTTGTTGTAGGACTCAGTTGAGCGTGCTCAGTTTGAAGCTGTGGAGCTTGGTGTTATGCCGCGTACACACGGTCGGACTTTTCACCTGCAAAAGTCCGACGGACGCCGCCGGACAAAGTCCGGCGGAAAGTCCGACCGTGTGTGGTCTCCATCGGACTTCCGACGGACCGTTTCGGTCGGATTTTTGCGGAAATCCGACGTACTTTAGATTTGAAGCCTGCTTCAAATCTTTACGTCGTACCTCCGCCGGACTCAGTTCCTGACGGAAAGCCCGTTCGTCTGTATGCTAGTCCGAAGGACCAGATACGACGGAGGAGCAGGTTACTGCATCTCGCGCTCGCTGCAATAGGAAAAACAAATCTTCCTATTGCGGCGAGCGCGGGGCATACCAGGCCCTTAGGTCTGGTATGGATTATAAAGGGGAACCCCTACGCCGAAAAAACGGCGTGGGGTCCCCCTAAAATCCATACCAGACCCCGATCCGAGCACGCAGCCTGGCCGGTCAGGAAAGGGGGTGGGGACGAGCGAGCGCCCCCCCCCTCCTGAACCGTACCAGGCCGCATGCCCTCAACATGGGGGGGTGGGTGCTTTGGGGGAGGGGGGCGCCCTGCGCCCCCCCCCCCCAAAGCACCTTGTCCCCATGTTGATGAGGACAAGGGCCTCTTCCTGACAACCCTGGCCGTTGGTTGTCGGGGTCTGCGGGCGGGGGCTTATCGGAATCTGGGAGCCCCCTTTAATAAGGGGGCCCCCAGATCCCGGCCCCCCACCCTATGTAAATGAGTATGGGGTACATGGTACCCCTACCCATTTACCTAGGTAAAAAGTGTCAGTAATAAAACACAACACAGGTTTTTAAAATAATTTATTAAACAGCTCCGGGGGGGGTCTTCTTCCGTCTTCGGGGGTCCCTCCGGTTCATCTTCTCCCGGCGTCCGGTTGGTTCTTCTCCGCTCTCCGGCCTCTTCTCCCGGTGTCCCAGGTCTTCGGCCGGCCCCTCCGCTTTCTTCAGGTAGCTCTATTGCCAGCGGAGGTCCGGACTTCTGGGCTTCTTGGCTTCTTGTGTTCTCTTCTCTTCTCTTCCCCTAGATGTTGACACGACGCTCTCTCCGGCTGGACTGGTCTCTGAGGGCTGCGTTGTGACTTATATAGGCGGAGACCCCGCCCCCATATGATGTCACAGTCCCTGGGCATGCTGGGACTGTGACGTTTTAGGGGGCGTGGTCGACCACGCCCCCTAAAACGTCACAGTCCCAGCATGCCCAGGGACTGTGACATCATATGGGGGCGGGGTCTCCGCCTATATAAGTCACAACGCAGCCCTCAGAGACCAGTCCAGCCGGAGAGAGCGTCGTGTCAACATCTGGGGGAAGAGAAGAGAAGAGAAGAGAACACAAGAAGCCAAGAAGCCCAGAAGTCCGGACCTCCGCTGGCAATAGAGCTACCTGAAGAAAGCGGAGGGGCCGGCCGAAGACCTGGGACACCGGGAGAAAAGGCCGGAGAGCGGAGAAGAACCAACCGGACGCCGGGAGAAGATGAACCGGAGGGACCCCCGAAGACGGAAGAAGACCCCCCCCCCCCCGGAGCTGTTTAATAAATTATTTTAAAAACCTGTGTTGTGTTTTATTACTGACACTTTTTACCTAGGTAAATGGGTAGGGGTACCATGTACCCCATACTCATTTACATAGGGTGGGGGGCCGGGATCTGGGGGCCCCCTTATTAAAGGGGGCTCCCAGATTCCGATAAGCCCCCGCCCGCAGACCCCGACAACCAACGGCCAGGGTTGTCGGGAAGAGGCCCTTGTCCTCATCAACATGGGGACAAGGTGCTTTGGGGGGGGGCGCAGGGCGCCCCCCTCCCCCAAAGCACCCACCCCCCCATGTTGAGGGCATGCGGCCTGGTACGGTTCAGGAGGGGGGGGCGCTCGCTCGTCCCCACCCCCTTTCCTGACCGGCCAGGCTGCGTGCTCGGATCGGGGTCTGGTATGGATTTTAGGGGGACCCCACGCCGTTTTTTCGGCGTAGGGGTTCCCCTTTATAATCCATACCAGACCTAAGGGCCTGCGACGGGGCTCGCAAGGTTTCAATCTCGCCAAAAAAAGCGGCGAGATTGAATTCCTTTTCTAGTCCCGTCGTACCAAAGTCACGTTCAAAATGAACGGACTTGTCCGTGTGTGGGAAAGTCCGTTCGTTCTGAAAGTCCGGCGGAAGTCCGTCGGGAAGACCGGATTCCGGAAAGTCCGGCCGTGTGTAGGCAAGTCCGGCCGTTCAGAAAGTCCGGCGGTAGTCCGCCGGAAGTCTGGCGGCAAGTACGTCGGACCTAGCTTTCTAGAAAGTCCGACCGTGTGTACGCGGCATAATGCCGCGTACACACGGTCGTACTTTTCGTCTACAAAAGTCCAACAGACGCTGATGGACTAAAGCTGGCTGGTAATCCGATCGTGTGTGGGCTTCTCCGGACTTTCAACTGACTTTTTTAGCCTCAAATCCGACGTACTTTAGATTTGAAACATGCTTCAAAACTTTACTTCGTAACTACGACGGACCCCGAAATCCGCTCGTCTGTGTGCTAGTCCGACGGACAAAAAGCCACGCTAGGGCACCTATTGGCTACTGGCTATGAACTTCCTTATTTTAGTCCGGTGTACGTCATCACGTACGAATCCGACCGACTTTTGTGTGGTCGTGTGTAGGCAAGTCCGTTCGTTAGAAAGTAGGCCGCAAGTCTGCCGCAAGTCCACCGAAAGTCTGCCGGAAGTCTGTCGGAAAGGCTGTCCGACTTTTGTAGACGAAAAGTACGACCGTGTGTACGCGGCATAAGTGGAGCTTTTTTAAGTGGGAGTTATAAACAAGAGTTTAAAACAGGAGGTTATAACAGGGGTCATAGTACCTGTGTAGTGTGAGTATCTGAGTGTTGTCTGAGTAGTGTGTGTGGATCGTTAGTACTTGTGTATTGTGTACCTGTGTATTGTCTTGAGTATTAGTGCCAGGAAGCTAGTTGTTAGGTAATTTGGACAGGGTAAAATCCCCAAATCCTCACTAAATTTAATAGGTACGATGCCCGGCGGGTGTGGAGAGGCGGCTCTTTGTACATCTTGCCGCATGTATGCGTTCCTTGATCATCCGATCGAGGGCGAATACTGCTGTGCAAAATGTAAGCACATTGTTTCCCTGGAAGCCCAGGTTCTGAATCTGGGGAAGCAACTGTCAGCACTGAGAAGTCCCTCCATACTAAAGGTGAGCCAGGAACGTACACGGCAGGTGCCGGCAGGGGCCAGCACAGAGGGGGGTGGAGACAAAGAGGTGCAGGCAGGGGCCAGCACAGAGGCGGGTGGAGACAAAGAGGTGCCGGCACTAGCAAAGAGTAGATGGGTGACAGTCAGGAGGGGTAGAGGGGGAAGTGCCAGGGAGGCCGATCCAGGACTGGAGCATCCCAATAAGTACGCTCCATTGGGTGACATTGGTGTAACCAGTCAGGGACCAGCACTGCTGGAGATGAGGGACTCTCCTAGCTGCCAGGGGAAGAACTCCTCCAGTGAGAGTGGGGGGGGCAGCAAAGGGAAAGGAAAGACAGATTCTGGTGGTAGGGGACTCAATTCTTAGAAGGACAGAGGGGGCAATCTGTAACCAAGACCTGAAGCGCCGAACAGTATGTTGTCTACCGGGCGCTCGGGTTCGGCACATCACGGATCTTGTGGACAGATTACTGGGAGGGGCTGGGGAAGACCCGGCTGTCATGGTGCACGTTGGCACCAATGACAAAGTCAGAGGCAGATGGAGTGTCCTAAAGAACGATTTTAGGGACTTAGGAGCTAAATTGAGGAAAAGGACCTCCAAGGTAGTGTTCTCAGGAATACTACCGGTACATCGAGCCACACCAGAAAGGCAGAGGGAGATTAGGGAAGTAAACAAGTGGCTGAAGAGCTGGTGTAGTAAGGAGGGGTTTGGGTTCCTGGAGGACTGGGCCGACTTCTCAGTCGGTAACCGGTACTATAGAAGGGACGGACTGCACCTAAATGAGGAGGGTGCAGATCTGCTGGGAATGAAGATGGCCAAAAAGTTAGAGGGGTTTTTAAACTAGGCGATGGGGGGGAGGGTCCAGAGACAGAGATAGTCAGCGCGGAAGATATTCCAGAGGGTAGTATTGGGGGCATTAGTGGTAGGTTAACCAAAGCACAAAAACACAAGGTGAGTATAGTAGCAAGTCCAAGTTGCAATCTTGAAACACCCAATACGAGGACAATATGCGACCGGTCTAAACTATGTGGCATGTTCACCAATGCCAGGAGCCTGGCGGACAAGATGGGTGAACTAGAGATACTGTTGTACGAGGAGGATTTGGATTTTGTGGGAATTTCAGAGACCTGGTTCAACAGCTCTCATGATTGGCTGGCAAACATTCAAGGGTATACCCTATACCGCAAGGATAGAGAGGGTAAAAAAGGGGGAGGGGTATGCCTATATATCAAGAATAATGTACAAGTGAATGTGAGAGATGACATCACTGAGGGAGCTAGGGAGGAGGTGGAATCTTTATGGGTAGAGCTCCAAAGGGATGAAGCTAAGGGGAAAATAATACTGGGAGTATGCTATAGGCCCCCTAACCTGAGGGAGGAAGTGGAGACGGATCTCCTATCACAAATTGGATTAGCAGCAAGGATGGGAAGTGTTATCATAATGGGGGATTTTAATTATCCAGACATAGACTGGGCGGAGGGAACCGCGCATTCATTTAAGGCTCGCCAGTTCCTTAATGTCTTGCAGGACAATTTTATGGGTCAGATGGTAGACGCACCAACTAGAAATAAAACATTACTAGATCTACTGATTACCAACAATACAGACCTGATAACAGATGTGGAAATACGGGGCAATTTAGGTAACAGCGATCACAGGTCAATTCGTTTCAGTATAAATCACACAAATAGGAGACATGAAGGGAACACAAAGACACTGAATTTCAAAAGAGCCAACTTCCCTAAACTACAAACCTTGCTAAAAGGCATAAATTGGGATAAAATATTAGGAACAAAGAATACAGAGGAGAGATGGGTTTGCTTTAAGAGCATATTAAATAAGGGCATTAGCCAATGTATCCCATTGGGTAATAAATTTAAAAGAGCGAACAAACATCCTGGATGGCTTAACTCCAATGTAAAAATGCATATAAAAGCAAAGGAGAAGGCCTTCAAAAAATACAAGGTTGAGGGATCATCCACAGCATTCAGAATTTATAAAGAATGCAATAAGAAATGTAAGGGTGCAATTAGGATGGCTAAGATAGAACATGAAAGACACATAGCGGAGGAGAGCAAAAAAAATCCCAAGAAATTCTTTAAGTATGTAAACAGTAAAAAAGGGAGGACAGACCATATTGGCCCCATAAAGAATGAGGAAGGACATCTGGTTACAAAGGATGGGGAGATGGCAGAGGTATTGAATTTATTCTTCTCCTCAGTCTTCACGAGTGAATCGGGGGGCTTCAGTAACCAAAACTGCAGTGTTTATCCTCATGACACAACACAGGAAGCACCTACATGGTTAACAGAGGACGGAATTAAAATTAGACTTGAGAAACTTAACATTAATAAATCACCGGGACCAGATGGCTTGCATCCGAGGGTACTTAGGGAACTCAGTCAGGTGATTGCCAGACCGTTGTTCCTAATTTTTACAGACAGTCTATTGACTGGAATGGTGCCAGCTGATTGGAGAAAAGCCAATGTAGCACCAATATTTAAAAAGGGCCCAAAAAACATCCCTGGGAATTACAGACCAGTTAGCCTAACATCAATAGTATGTAAACTCTTGGAGGGGATGATAAGGGACTATATACAAGATTTTGATAATAAGAATGATATCATTAGCAGTAATCAGCATGGATTCATGAAGAATCGTTCTTGCCAAACCAATCTATTAACCTTCTATGAGGAGGTGAGTTGCCATCTAGATAAAGGAAGGCCCGTAGACGTGGTGTATCTGGATTTTGCAAAAGCATTTGACACAGTTCCCCATAAACGTTTACTGTACAAAATAAGGTGCGTTGGCATGGACCATAGGGTGAGTACATGGATTGAAAACTGGCTACAAGGGCGAGTTCAGAGGGTGGTGATAAATGGGGAGTACTCAGAATGGTCAGGGGTGGGTAGTGGGGTCCCCCAGGGTTCTGTGCTGGGACCAATCCTATTTAATTTGTTCATAAATGACCTGGAGGATGGGATAAACAGTTCCAGCTCTGTATTTGCAGACGATACTAAGCTAAGCAGGGCAATAACTTCTCCGCAGGATGTGGAAATCTTGCAAAAAGACCTGAACAAATGAATGGGGGAGGGGCGACTACACGGCAAATGAGGTTCAATGTAGAAAAATGTAAAATAATGCATTTGGGTGTCAAAAATATGAATGCAATCTATAGACTGGGGGGAGAACCTCTGGGGGAATCTAGGATGGAAAAGGACTTGGGGGTCCTAGTAGATGATAGGCTCAGCAACGGCATGCAATGCCAAGCTGCTGCTAATAAAGCAAACAGAATATTGGCATTAAAAGGGGATCAACTCCAGAGATAAAACGATAATTCTCCCGCTCTACAAGACTCTGGTCCGCCCGCACCTGGAGTATGCTGTCCAGTTCTGGGCACCAGTCCTCAGGAAGGATGTACTGGAAATGGAGCGAGTACAAAGAAGGGCAACAAAGCTAATAAAGGGTCTGGAGGATCTTAGTTATGAGGAAAGGTTGTGAGCTCTGAACTTATTCTCTCTGGAGAAGAGACGCTTGAGAGGGGATATGATTTCAATTTACAAATACTGTACTGGTGACCCCACAATAGGGATAAAACTTTTTCGCAGAAGAGAGTTTAATAAGACTTGTGGCCACTCATTACAATTAGAGGAAAAGAGGTTTAACCTTAAACTATGTAGAGGGTTCTTTACTGTAAGAGCGGCAAGGATGTGGAATTCCCTTCCACAGGCGGTGGTCTCAGCAGGGAGCATTGATAGCTTCAAGAAACTATTAGATAATCACCTGAATGACCGCAATATACAGGGATATGTAATGTAATACTGACACATTATCACACACATAGGTTGGACTTGATGGACTTGTGTCTTTTTTCAACCTCACCTACTATGTAACTATGTAACTATGTAAGATTGTTGCCATAGGAGACAGTAGTCCTACCTATACAGAAGTGGTGTCCGGCTGGAGGCCTTCACCTATATAGCTGTCTATCTATAGAAGTCTCGGAGTCTGCCAATTAACATTGCATCTACCTAAGGGTGTCCTGGCCCTAACCCTCTCTCCCACAGTTCTGTTTAAGAGACAATAAATCTCTTTGCATTCAAAAAGTGACTGGCGCCCACCATTTCATCTTGCATTACATCCACCATGCCTTGTAACCCACTCTACACTGAAGGATGTCAGCTGTCCCCAACTCTGGAGGTCACCATTATGCCTCAGGGGCCCCGGGACTTTGCTACAAATACAAGTCATCCGACAAGAACATTAAAATCATTGGACAGGGGGAAATAGAATTTGAGAGCAAACCGAAACAACAGTATAAAAGCACACTCGGTTCCCTTTTGGTTCTAGGAGGAATGTGTTGGCCCCCACTGGTGAGTTCATGAACGAGGAACTACCATAGTCCCACCGACAAATATAACAATTAAAAAAAAGGGGAACATTAGAAGAACGGGCCTGATTATGTGTCTCACCAACCACTGAACAAACTGACTATGATCGGCAAAACTGAATGATGGGCAAAGGAGTAACAAACCCTAAAAGTAGACAGAGTAGGAGATAGACAGATTGGGGTAGGGAATTCTGTAGGATGGGAGAGGCTCGGAGAAGTCCTGGAGGCGAGCATGGGAGGAGGGGAACTAGAGAGCAGGAGGTTTTGGGAGGAATGAAGACAATGATTTGGTTGGTATTTTGAGACTAGGTTATTGCTGTAGCTGGGAGCGGAGTTGTGGAGTTTAGGTGAGTGGAAGTCAGTGGAGGGATTGGCAGAGAGGAGTGGAGGACACTGACCAGTTGGTAAGGTTCATGAGTCTGCCAGCAGCATTCATGATGGACTAAAGGGGGGAGGAGCCTATGTAGAGGTAAGCCAATGAGGAGGGAGTTGCAGTTGTCGAGGCGAGAGATGACCACGGAGGGAATTCGAAGCTTTGTGGTGTCATTGATAAGGAAGGGGTGTATTTTAGAGATGTTGCATAGGTTGAGGTGGGAAGCTTTGGACAGTGATTGGATGTGGAAATGCTAACACCTTGGCATGTGGGGACAAGTTGATAGTTGTGCCATCGATCTTGACCGAGAAGTCAGGGGAACAGGCAGGAGGAGGAAATATTATGAGTTGGTTTGGGATAGATTGAGTTTAACCTTCTGAGTACATTCTTCTGTTGCTCTATACTCAACACATGCAGTTCTGGTCCTCAAAACCCATTGGATGCAGCTACAGATCTCGCTGGAAAGGATTTTATTGGAATAAATTAAGTCTGACCTCTAACCTTCTGGTATGGCACTCCTGGTCTTCATTTTTCCTCTGAGTAGCCAAGCCAGAGCTGGATTCACCATTAGGCTTGTGTCTATAGGCGGCACTGGCAAAGAGGCAACTTTCCCACCATAGTTGTAGGACACAAACACTACATGGTCAGGAGACCAGAAGGCGAGAGCCCAGAAGAGGAGGATCGGGGCCACTCTGTGAAAAACGAGCTGCACAGTGAAGGTAAGTATGATATGTTTGTTATTTTAAACTTTAAAAAAAAACGAACCCTTACAATCACTTTAAGCCAGTTTATGGGCAGAAAGACAAGAAAAGGTTCTTTGGCGCTCCTAGACAGGGCACCAAAAGTGACTACCTTGTGCTTAAAGACAACAGAGAACAAATCTCCCAGAGTGATGTGGGCGTTGTTCTTTGGTTAATTTCCTTGGGAGTCCAGGGTGGCCTCATGATGTACCCCAAGTGTACCTCATGTTGTACCCCAAGTGTACCTTATGATGTACCCCAAGTGTTCTGTGATGCCCTGGGATAAAGGAACTCGGTTGAATGATACTGGATACAAAAAAATTTGAACAAAAAAAAGTTTATTGGAGTTCTGCTGTGCAGTTAGGGTTAAAGTTAAAAAGAGCCACACCTTAGATATAAATCCATGATGGTTGATTTTGCGAGTGGGATATTCAAGGGGTAGTGTATGTAGTACTACTCCACCAGGGGTCACTGATTTTAACAGAGTCTGTCCATCCACACAAGCAACTGTCCACTTATACTGGCTCCAATGAACAGTCTAGAATACGTCTTTTTAAGGTTTATTGCTTGAAGAAACTTTTACCAGGAGAGGGGTTAGGGCATGGGGTCCTTCGAAACACTCAGTAGTAGATAGTAGCTAGAGGACAGTCTCTTCTATTAGTAGTAGTAGCTAAAGGTGAACTGTCCAAAGCCCCACAGCTGAAGACGTGGGGAAAAATTTTGGGCATCTGGTTACCATGCGTCAATAGGCACCTGACGGTACCCAGTGCAGCTTCTAGCACAGAATCTCAAGAATCAAATTAAGGTCAATACTCACAAGTCCCCAGGACAGCTGCTTCTCTCCAGCTTCCTCCGAACTTTACCCAGTAAGCAGGAAGGCGCCCCTCGGGACCAGGTCCCTGGCAGTGTGGTTCTGCAATCATCTCTGAGCATAATCCCATTCATGTCCTCTGTCCTGGCACATCTGAGGCCGCTGGAGCAGTTGAATGGTCCATGGACTGCCTGAAAGGAGGAGCCCCTGCACCTCTGGAACCCTCCTGGGAAGAAGGAACCCTACTCTTCAGTGTCTTAGACTACTTATCTACATTCCGGCCCCCTTTTAGATACTTCTGTATCATGGATTGGCCGGAACCCGATAAATATTCAGGCTGGTCAATTTGGACCCCCCGCTCTAAGCTCTGGAAGCTTCTTCCAGGGGCAGGAGGAACAATCAAGTTCCAAACTTATGAGACCCTAATCCGGCAAGAACAAATACTGCTCCCCTAATTACAGAAGGAGCCAAAGTTATGTTTGCTTAGCAATCTATGCTAGAAGGGTGCTCCATGTACATTGTAAGTTGCTGGGGGGGGGTTGTGTTCCAGTCTTTATTTTTCCCATCCCCAACAGATTTAAGAAAACATAGCAAATATGATACAAGTAAAATTCATGTGTACAAAGGGGTCCTTTTGGCTCCTCCAGAGGAGGTTTCTAGAACTAAAACACACATCCCCACCTTCCTAGGACCTCCACCCACTTCCTAGACACAAGGAAATCCTTCATTATGGACCACTTCCTGGATCTGTCTAATGTTCCCTCATGAAGTGTCCAGCAGCACTTAAGGATTTCCATAAAGGATTCCCAAATCCTTGTCAAGGTCTGGTACAGAACAGCCTTGTGTGACCTTTACCAGCTGCCTTGGGAATCTTCATACATTTGACCCCTCTGTGTAAACGTCTATACCATAAAGCCTGTCTCCTCCACCCACTAGAGTCTCTCGTAGATTTCCTCTTCTCCTTGTCTGGTTTTGGAGGAACCTGGTTGAGTTTTCAAGCAGAATGTATTTCCTTGGTCATGCAGTTATGTTTATTCCCCCCTCCCCCCCCCCAGCGGCCCTTGGCTGTTGGTTTTTGAGTTCCAAGAGACCAGAACACAAATTACGGGTCACGACCTCCACTTTCATTTATGACTTCCTCTATGTAGCTCATTTTTTTGCCTTTTTCACTCATTCTTAAACATATGGTCAGCTTAGCCTGATCTTTGCTGAGTCAGATTATTTTCATGCCAAAGTGAGAAGAGAAAGTGGCCAAAGAAAGACCTCCAATAAAGGGCTTCAGCCGGCCAAGAAAAGAGTGAAATTTGGTGATGATGTCACTAAGCAATGACATGAAATTTATCCTGTGGAAATTCAGTAGGCGTGAGATTACAGATCTATCTTGTCTCACACATTTTATTTTAAGTCACTTCCTTTCTGCTATTTTCTACTATGCGTCGTACAGATACAGAGACATGGAAGTCCCCTGATTAGTTGGGGAACCTTCATTTATTATGAGGGTGGTGTCCCCCGCCTCCGAAAACCCCCTGGAAAACCAAATAAAGTAGTTGTAAAGCAGTGGTGGAACTACCAGGGTCACAAAGGTTGCACCAGCGACCGGCCCTGGCGTTCCGCCACGTGGGGGGGGCCAAGACAACATGAAGGGGGCCCATGCAGAACATGTCCCACAGCGGGACCATAAGGCTCAATTCACATTGATGCAACCTCAAAGTTGTGCGACTTTCTTGCGATTTCCTTGCGAATTGCTTGTGACTTTTGTGATTTAACATTGTAGTCTATGGCACTCAAATCGCACCAAAGCAGAAAAGTAGTGCAGGAACCTTTTTATTGTTGCTACAACTTGAGTTGCATTGATTAAGACAGCCCCCATTGAAATGAATGTATTTCGACCTGTCATGCTACTTTATGTGTTGTAAGTCGCATGATAAGTCACATCAGTGTGAACCGGGGGGGGGGGCCCGCGACAGGAGTAGAGGGTCTCAGAATCAGTAGGAGGGGCCCTGGGCTCAAAGGGACCGGCCCCTGGGACTGGAGGGAAGGGCCACGGTGGTCAGGGGGACCCTTCATGGTTTCTTGCACTGGGGCCCTGAAGGTTCTAGTTACACCTCTATTGTAAAGGCTAATTGTTTGTAATTAAAATAAAGAAGATGTTATACTTACCTGCTCTGTGCAGCGATATTGAACCGAGCCGTCCCTTACCTGTTCTTTGGGGGTCCTCTGCCGGCACTGTCTGCTCCTCCTCTCTTTCGTGTGCTATGGGGGCATCTGGGCGGGCGCTTCCCGAGCAGGGTTGTGTGCGTCCATAGATGTACACAGCACGGCTTAGCCCCGCCTCCTGCTCCCTCCTCACAGGATGTGACTGGCAGCAGCAGGGCCTATGGCTCCCATTGCTCTCAGTGTAGCCTGTGAGAGCAGAGAGAGGGGAGAGAAGAGCTGCAGCCAGGAACAGCGCAGGATCAATAGAGGAGGGCGGGGGGGAGGGGGGCTAGGACAGGTAGCGGGGCGTTCTTCACCTTAATGCAGGGAATGAATTGAAGTAAAAATGGTTTAGAATCACTTTAAGACCTCCATCCCAGAGAAGCGTATGCTACTTGCCTTGAAAAAGTATTCATACCCCTTGAAATTCCCCACATTTTGTTACAACCAAAAACATAAATGTATTTTATTGGGATGTGATAGACCAACACAAAGTGTCACATAATTGTGAAGTGGAAGGAAAATGATAAATGATACAAATAAATATGTGAAAAGTGTGGGGGGGGGGGGGGGATTTGTATTCAGCCCCCTTTACTCTGATACCCCTAACTAAAATCTAGAGGAACCAATTGTCTTCACAAGTCACCTAATTAGTAAATAGAGTCCACCTGTGTGTCATTTATTCTCAGTATAAATACAGCTGTTCTGTGAAGCCCTCAGAGGTTTGTTAGAGAACCTTAGTGAACAAACAGCATCATGAAGGCCAAGGAACACACCAGACAGGTCAGGGATAAAGTTGTGGAGAAGTATAAAGCAGGGTTAGGTTATAAAAAGATCTCCCAAGCTTTGAACATCTCACGGAGCTCTGTTCAATCCATCATCGGAAAATGGAAAGAGTATGGCACAACTGCAAACCTACCAAGACATGGCCGTCCACCTAAACTGACCGTGCCGGGCAAGGAGAGCATTCATCAGAGAAGAGCCAAGAGGTCCATGGTAACTCTGGAGGAGCTGCAGAGATCCACAGCTCAGGTGGGAGAATCTGTCCACAGGACAACTATTAGTCGTGTTCTCCACAAATCTGCCCTTTATGGAAGAGTGACAAGAAGAAAGACATTGGAGAAAGAAAGTCATAAGAAGTCCTGTTTGTAGTTTGTGAGAAGCCATGTGGAGGACACAGCAAACATGTGGAAGAAGGTGATCTGGTCACATGAGACCAAAATTCAACTTTATGGCCTAAAAGCAAAACGCTATGTGTGGGGAAAACTAACACTGCACATCACCCTGAACACACCATCCCCACCGTGAAACATGGTGGTGGCAGCATCATGTGGTGGGGATGGTTTTCTTCAGCAGGGACAGGGAAGCTGGTCAGAGTTGATGGGAAGATGGATGGAGACAAATACAGGACAATCTTAGAAGAAAACCTGTTAGAGTCTACAAAAGACTTGAGACTGGGGCGGAGGTTCACCTTCCAGCAGGACAACGACCCGAAACATCCAGCCAGAGCTACAATGGAATGGTTTAGATCAAAGCATATTCATGTGTTAGAATGGCCCAGTCACAGTCCAGACCTAAATCACATTGAGAATCTGTGGCAAGACTTGAAAATTGCTGTTCACAGACGTTCTCCATCCAATCTGACAGAACTTGGAGATATTTTACAAAGAAGAATGGGCAGAAATGTCCTCTCTAGATGTGCAAAGCTGGTAGAGACACCCCCAAAAAGACTTGTAGAGAAAGGGGGTTCTACCAAGTATTGACTCCGGGGGGCGCCATACAAATGCCCCTCCCCCACACATTTCACATATTTATTTGTATCATTTATCATTTTCCTTCCACTTCACAATTATGTGACACTTTGTGTTGGTCTATCACATAAAATCCCAATAAAATACATTTATGGTTTTGGTTGTAACAAAATGTGGGAAATTCCAAGGGGTATGAATATTTTTTCAAGGCACTGTACCTGATATTGTGTTTTATATAGAATCTATTTAATGGATGCACTGCGATTGAGCCAACAGCACCCTACAGAACGGCACCACCTGGTGGAGAAGCTCCTCTGGTGCAGAGACTGATTTGACTGGCTCAGTGTTCTCTGTACAGCACTGCGGTATATGTCAGAGCTATAAAAAATAGAACGCTGAGCCAGTCACATCAGTCTCTGCACCAGAGGAGCTTCTCCACCAGGTGGTGCTGTTCTGCAGGGTGCTGTTGGCTCACTCTGCTGTGATCTCAGCTGAGAGAAGCAGCTTTCCTGGGACCTCTCATGCAGGCTTTTCCCAGACAAGCATGGACCATGTTGGGGAGGATGAAGGTGGAGGCTCCCCAGAGGCACTGAGGCCTACTCCATGTGCTCAAGCTGCAATGGATCCTGGGCCTGTCCCTATGCAAGAGGAGTCCTTACTAGTCCTCCAGGATAAAGTGGTGAACAGACTTTGCCTCATTGCTAAAGAGGAACAGAAACTTTCTGTCATGAAAGAGGATCTCAGGAAAAAAAAATCCCTGCACAGTTAGTCTGGAAACAGTAATGCCCCATACACACGGTTAGATTTTCTGACGGAAAAAGTGCAATTGGATTCTGTTGTCGGAAATTCTGATCGTGTGTGGGCTCCATCAGACTTTTTCCGCCGGAATTTCCAACACACAAAGTTTGAGAGCAGGATATAAAATTTTCCGACAACAAAATCCGATCAAATAAATTCTGATCGTGTGTACACAAATCCGACGCACAAAGTGCTACGCATGCTCAGAATAAATTAAGAGACAAAAGTTATTGGCCACTGCCCCGTTTATAGTCCCGACGTACGTGTTTTATGTCACCGCTTTCAGAACGATCGAATTTTCCGACAACTTTGTGTGACCGTGTGTATGCAAGACAAGTTTGAGCCAACATCCGTCGGAAAAAATCCTAGGATTTTGTTGTCGGAATGTCCGATCAATGTCCGATCAATGTCTGATCATGTGTACGGGGCATTAGAGGGAAGTCTCAGGATCTGTCATATCTGACTCAGTATCTGCCCCCCTCCCCCCCAGCAGGGTCATCTCAGGAGGAGGTTGAGGAAACTGGTGGATTGCTGCAGGCCGTTGAGGAAAATGGCGGATTAGGGGTGTACTGACTTTTGTTGCCAGTGGTTAACACATTAAAGTGGAGTTCCACCCAAAAGTGCAACTTCCGCTCATCTGATTCCTCCCCCCCTCCGGTGCCACAATTGGCACCTTTCAGGGGGGAGGGGGGGGCAGATACCTGTATTAGACAGGTATCTCCCCCCTTTCCGGGAATAGACTCCCGCGGGAGTCACCCCCCCCCCCCCGCACCGCCCCGCTGTCTCCTGGGAAACACACATGTCCCAGGAGATAGCGGGGACCACTTAGGATGCGCAGCGCGACTCGCGCATGCGCAGTAGGGAACCGGGCAGTGAAGCCGCAATGCTTCACTTCCTTATTCCCTCACCAAGAATGGCGGCGGCAGCAGCTGAGAGCCGAGTGGTCGATCGCTTTGGCTGCCGACATCGCTAGACTCCGGGACAGGTAAGTGTCCGTTTATTAAAAGTCAGCAGCTGCAGGATTTGTATTTGGTGGCTTTAATCATTTTTTTTCAGGTAGAGCTCCTTCTTTAATGGCTGTGTGTTGAGTTATATTGAGGGGGCACCTAATTTAACACACCTGCCCCCCATTCACACCTGAGATCTTGTAACACTAACGAGTCACATGACTCCGGGGAGGGAAAATGGCTAATTGGGCCCAATTTGGAGATTTTCACTTAGGGGTGTACTGACTTTTGTTGCCAGCGGTTTAGACATTAATAGCTGTGTGTTGAGTTATTTTGAGGGGACAGCAAATTTACACTGTTATACAAGCTGTACACTCACTACTTTACATTGTAGACAAGTGTCATTTCTTCAGTGTTGTCACATGAAAAGATTTACACAAATGTCACTGAGGGGTGTACTTACTTTTGTCACATACTGTATATTTATATAGCTCTGACATATACCGAAGTGCTGTACATACAATGCCAGGCACATCGGCCTCTGTGGCAGAGGAGCTTGCACTCTGATATCCTATTAATGTACATTGTGGGAGGGGCAGCGACACACCGGAGTCTTCTAGGAATAGAAGGAATTTATTCTCTGGGATCCGGGTGGCATTGAATATAATTATTACAATGAAGGGATTACCTTTGTAGAGACGGAATTGCTGGCGCTGTCAATAAAGGATATTCATGAAGTTTGATGCCACCGGAGGGACAATGATATGTAAAGTAGGTTTTATTTTTGACGCGTTTCACTTCCTGATGACTTGGCGGGGGAAGGTAATCAGAGGGACCGGCACACAGACTGCTGATCTATTGTACGGAACGTGGAATGATTTCTGTGAACTATTTCCAAGATTCCACATCAATAAGGAATACCGGTCTGATTACATCCAATTTTCCCTTCTATTTCACTTTCCATAACTGCGGAGATTTGCGTCCGCCAGACGCCGAGGATTAGCAAACATTTGCACCTTTCCATGGAGGACGAGCCGCCGAATGATCTGCGATTTCTGGTGAGACAGATTGTATCAGTACTGGGAGGACTGGGAGGACTGGGAGGACTGGGAGAACTGGGAGGACTGGGAGGATTGGGAGGACTGGGAGGACTGGGAGGACTGGGAGGGGATATCACAGCCCAGTGATTGCAGGCTTGTGCTTCTGACCTCAGTGCTGGGGTTTGGGTTTGGGGGGGGGGGGGGTCAGCCATGGGCAGCCAGAAGAAAATAGGAAATATGCAGAGGTACACCAAGCGCAGGGGTCAGGAGTACATAACACACAGAGCGCAGGGGTCAGGAGTACATAACACACAGAGCGCAGGGGTCAGGAGTACATAACACACAGAGCGCAGGGGTCAGGAGTACATAACACACAGAGCGCAGGGGTCAGGAGTACAGAATGAATAGAGCACAGAAGTCAGGACTGCATGATTGCGCTTCTGGCCTTGCAGCACTGGGGTTTGGGCTCCAACGAGGCCGTTGATAATGCAGACCACAGGGGTCAGGGGTCATAATGCACAGAGCACAGGGGTCAGGGGTCATAATGCACAGAGCACAGGGGTCAGGGGTCATAATGCACAGAGCACAGGGGTCAGGGGTCATAATGCACAAAAACTACATTTAAATAGACAATTCATTTTTCTGTCATGGTTGTCTCCTTCTCCAAGGCTGGGAGAGAAGTAGAATTGGGCAGGGAGTTTTAGCGCAGTAACAAATGTAAATGAAGACATAATGGGTAGATTGGCACCCAGAGTGCCCAGGAGTGCAGGACGGACCCGGAGGCTCCAAACAGAATTCCTAGAATAGACTCCGGGAACGCTGTGATGAGGAGAGCTGTAAGTGATGAATTTTAATATAAACCGTTTCTATGACAATGTAATATTTTTTACATATTTACATCTCTTCTATCATTTCCTTCCCTGGTGTTTAGCGAGTGAAGCGTTTAGATTGAGGAGCCCCCATGGCAGACCCCCAGAGCCAGACGATGGCAGACCCCCAGAGCCAGGCGATGGCAGACCCCCAGAGCCAGGCGATGGCAGACCCCAAGAGCCAGACGAGGGCAGACCCCCAATGGCCAGGCGATGGCAGAACCCCAATGGCCAGGCGATGGCAGACCCCCAGAGCCAGACGATGGCAGACCCCCAGAGCCAGGCGATGGCAGACCCCCAGAGCCAGGCAATGGCAGAACCCCAATGGCCAGGCGATGGCAGACCCCCAGAGCCAGATGATGGCAGACCCCTAGAGCCAGGCGATGGCAGACCCCCAGAGCCAGGCGATGGCAGACCCCCAGAGCCAGGCGATGGCAGAACCCCAATGGACAGGCAATGGCAGACCCCCAGAGCCAGACGATGGCAGACCCCCAGAGCCAGGCGATGGCAGACCCCCAGAGCCAGGCGATGGCAGACCCCCAGAGCCAGGCGATGGCAGGCCCCCAGAGCCAGGCGATGACAGACCCCCAGAGCCAGACGATGGCAGACCCCCAAAACCAGGCGATGGCAGACCCCCAATGGCCAGGCGATGGCAGACCCCAAGAGCCAGACGAGGGCAGACCCCCAATGGCCAGGCGATGGCAGACCCCCAGAGCCAGGCGATGGCAGAACCCCAATGGCCAGGCGATGGCAGATCCCCAGAGCCAGGCGATGGTAGAACCCCAATGGCCAGGCGATGGCAGACCCCCAGAGCCAGGCGATGGCAGAACCCCAATGGTCAGGCGATGTCAGACCCCCAGAGCCAGACGATGGCAGACCCCCAGAGCCAGGCGATGGCAGACCCCCAGAGCCAGGCAATGGCAGAACCCCAATGGCCAGGAGATGGCAGACCCCCAGAGCCAGACGATGGCAGACCCCCAGAGCCAGGCGATGGCAGACCCCCAGAGCCAGGCGATGGCAGACCCCCCGAGCCAGGCGATGGCAGAACCCCAATGGCCAGGCGATGGCAGACCCCCAGAGCCAGACGATGGCAGACCCCCAGAGCCAGACGATGGCAGACCCCCAGAGCCAGGCGATGGCAGACCCCCAGAGCCAGGCGATGGCAGACCCCCAGAGCCAGGCGATGGCAGGCCCCCAGAGCCAGGCGATGGCAGACCCCCAGAGCCAGGCGATGGCAGACCCCCAGAGCCAGATGATGGCAGACCCCCAGAGCCAGATGATGGCAGACCCCAGAGCCAGGCAATGGCAGACCCCCAGAGCCAGGCGATGGCAGACCCCCTGAGCCAGGCGATGGCAGACCCCCAATGACCATGCGATGGAAGACCCCCAATGGCCAGGTGATGGCAGACCCCCAGAGCCAGGCAATGGCAGACCCCCATGGCCAGGCAATGGCAGACCCCCAGAGCCAGGCGATGGCAGACTCCTAGAGCCAGGCGATGGCAGAACCCCAGAGCCAGGCGATGGCAGACCCCCAGAGCCAGGCGATGGCAGACCCCCAGAGCCAGATGATGGCAGACCCCCATGGCCAGGCGATGGCAGACCCCCAGAGCCAGGCGATGGCAGACCCCAAGAGCCAGGCGATGGCAGACCCCAAGAGCCAGACGAGGGCAGACCCCCAATGGCCAGGCGATGGCAGAACCCCAATGGCCAGGCGATGGCAGACCCCCAGAGCCAGACGATGGCAGACCCCCAGAGCCAGGCGATGGCAGACCCCCAGAGCCAGGCAATGGCAGAACCCCAATGGCCAGGCGATGGCAGACCCCCAGAGCCAGATGATGGCAGACCCCTAGAGCCAGGCGATGGCAGACCCCCAGAGCCAGGCGATGGCAGACCCCCAGAGCCAGGCGATGGCAGAACCCCAATGGACAGGCAATGGCAGACCCCCAGAGCCAGACGATGGCAGACCCCCAGAGCCAGGCGATGGCAGACCCCCAGAGCCAGGCGATGGCAGACCCCCAGAGCCAGGCGATGGCAGGCCCCCAGAGCCAGGCGATGACAGACCCCCAGAGCCAGACGATGGCAGACCCCCAAAACCAGGCGATGGCAGACCCCCAATGGCCAGGCGATGGCAGACCCCAAGAGCCAGACGAGGGCAGACCCCCAATGGCCAGGCGATGGCAGACCCCCAGAGCCAGGCGATGGCAGAACCCCAATGGCCAGGCGATGGCAGATCCCCAGAGCCAGGCGATGGTAGAACCCCAATGGCCAGGCGATGGCAGACCCCCAGAGCCAGGCGATGGCAGAACCCCAATGGTCAGGCGATGTCAGACCCCCAGAGCCAGACGATGGCAGACCCCCAGAGCCAGGCGATGGCAGACCCCCAGAGCCAGGCAATGGCAGAACCCCAATGGCCAGGAGATGGCAGACCCCCAGAGCCAGACGATGGCAGACCCCCAGAGCCAGGCGATGGCAGACCCCCAGAGCCAGGCGATGGCAGACCCCCCGAGCCAGGCGATGGCAGAACCCCAATGGCCAGGCGATGGCAGACCCCCAGAGCCAGACGATGGCAGACCCCCAGAGCCAGACGATGGCAGACCCCCAGAGCCAGGCGATGGCAGACCCCCAGAGCCAGGCGATGGCAGACCCCCAGAGCCAGGCGATGGCAGGCCCCCAGAGCCAGGCGATGGCAGACCCCCAGAGCCAGGCGATGGCAGACCCCCAGAGCCAGATGATGGCAGACCCCCAGAGCCAGATGATGGCAGACCCCAGAGCCAGGCAATGGCAGACCCCCAGAGCCAGGCGATGGCAGACCCCCTGAGCCAGGCGATGGCAGACCCCCAATGACCATGCGATGGAAGACCCCCAATGGCCAGGTGATGGCAGACCCCCAGAGCCAGGCAATGGCAGACCCCCATGGCCAGGCAATGGCAGACCCCCAGAGCCAGGCGATGGCAGACTCCTAGAGCCAGGCGATGGCAGAACCCCAGAGCCAGGCGATGGCAGACCCCCAGAGCCAGGCGATGGCAGACCCCCAGAGCCAGATGATGGCAGACCCCCATGGCCAGGCGATGGCAGACCCCCAGAGCCAGACGATGGTAGACCCCCAGAGCCAAGCGATGGCAGACCCCCAGAGCCAGACGATGGTAGACCCCCAGAGCCAGGCAAGGGCAGACCTCCAGAGCCAGGCAATGGCAGACCTCCAGAGCCAGGCGATAGCAGACCCCCAGAGCCAGACAATGGCAGACCTCCAGAGCCAGGCGATAGCAGACCCCCAGAGCCAGACAATGGCAGACCCCCAGAGCCAGACAATGGCAGACCTCCAGAGCCAGGCGATAGCAGACCCCCAGAGCCAGACAATGGCAGACCTCCAGAGCCAGGCGATGGCAGACCCCCAGAGCCAGGCAATGGCAGAACCCCAATGGCCAGGCGATGGCAGACCCCCAGAGCCAGATGATGGCAGACCCCTAGAGCCAGGCGATGGCAGACCCCCAGAGCCAGGCGATGGCAGACCCCCAGAGCCAGGCGATGGCAGAACCCCAATGGACAGGCAATGGCAGACCCCCAGAGCCAGACGATGGCAGACCCCCAGAGCCAGGCGATGGCAGACCCCCAGAGCCAGGCGATGGCAGACCCCCAGAGCCAGGCGATGGCAGGCCCCCAGAGCCAGGCGATGACAGACCCCCAGAGCCAGACGATGGCAGACCCCCAAAACCAGGCGATGGCAGACCCCCAATGGCCAGGCGATGGCAGACCCCAAGAGCCAGACGAGGGCAGACCCCCAATGGCCAGGCGATGGCAGACCCCCAGAGCCAGGCGATGGCAGAACCCCAATGGCCAGGCGATGGCAGATCCCCAGAGCCAGGCGATGGCAGAACCCCAATGGCCAGGCGATGGCAGACCCCCAGAGCCAGGCGATGGCAGAACCCCAATGGCCAGGCGATGTCAGACCCCCAGAGCCAGACGATGGCAGACCCCCAGAGCCAGGCGATGGCAGACCCCCAGAGCCAGGCAATGGCAGAACCCCAATGGCCAGGAGATGGCAGACCCCCAGAGCCAGACGATGGCAGACCCCCAGAGCCAGGCGATGGCAGACCCCCAGAGCCAGGCGATGGCAGACCCCCCGAGCCAGGCGATGGCAGAACCCCAATGGCCAGGCGATGGCAGACCCCCAGAGCCAGACGATGGCAGACCCCCAGAGCCAGACGATGGCAGACCCCCAGAGCCAGGCGATGGCAGACCCCCAGAGCCAGGCGATGGCAGACCCCCAGAGCCAGGCGATGGCAGACCCCCAGAGCCAGGCGATGGCAGGCCCCCAGAGCCAGGCGATGGCAGACCCCCAGAGCCAGGCGATGGCAGACCCCCAGAGCCAGATGATGGCAGACCCCAGAGCCAGGCAATGGCAGACCCCCAATGACCATGCGATGGCAGACCCCCAATGGCCAGGTGATGGCAGACCCCCAGAGCCAGGCAATGGCAGACCCCCATGGCCAGGCAATGGCAGACCCCCAGAGCCAGGCGATGGCAGACTCCTAGAGCCAGGCGATGGCAGAACCCCAGAGCCAGGCGATGGCAGACCCCCAGAGCCAGGCGATGGCAGACCCCCAGAGCCAGATGATGGCAGACCCCCATGGCCAGGCGATGGCAGACCCCCAGAGCCAGACGATGGTAGACCCCCAGAGCCAAGCGATGGCAGACCCCCAGAGCCAGACGATGGTAGACCCCCAGAGCCAGGCAAGGGCAGACCTCCAGAGCCAGGCAATGGCAGACCTCCAGAGCCAGGCGATAGCAGACCCCCAGAGCCAGACAATGGCAGACCTCCAGAGCCAGGCGATAGCAGACCCCCAGAGCCAGACAATGGCAGACCCCCAGAGCCAGGCAATGGCAGACCTCCAGAGCCAGGCGATAGCAGACCCCCAGAGCCAGACAATGGCAGACCTCCAGAGCCAGGCGATAGCAGACCCCCAGAGCCAGACAATGGCAGACCCCCAGAGCCAGACAATGGCAGACCTCCAGAGCCAGGCGATGGCAGACCCCCAGAGCCATGCGATGGCAGATCACACGGAGGAAGGAATATCCCGCAGACCCTCCACAGCAACGATTCTATGAATCTCCTCCTCTGACATTCTCACCCGGTATTCACATCTCTATACAACTCCATGTACTTGTCATTGGAAAGATTCGATCGGTATAACTCATAGTTTTTTTTTTTTAATTGCTTACATTGTACAGCGCTATGGATGATGATGGCGATATGTATGTAAATTATTAAAAATAATTCAGTAAAAATTCTAACTCTATAACTCTCCCAATATAGAATATGTCAGAGTTATATAAATGTATAATAATAATATTGTGTGACCGTGGGGGAGGGGACATTAGAGTGTAAGCTCCTCTGTATAGAGACTGATGTGACTGTGGGGGGAGGGGACATTAGAGTGTAAGCTCCTCTGTACAGAGACTGGTGTGACTGTGGGGGGGGGGGGGACATTAGAGTGTAAGCTCCTCTGTATAGAGACTGATGTGACTGTGGGGGAGGGGACATTAGAGTGTAAGCTCCTCTGTACAGAGACTGATGTGACTGTGGGGGAGGGGACATTAGAGTGTAAGCTCCTCTGTACAGAGACTGGTGTGACTGTGGGGGGGGGGGGAGGGGACATTAGAATGTAAGCTCCTCTGTACAGAGACTGATGTGACTGTGGGGGAGGGGTCATTAGAATGTAAGCTCCTCTGTACAGAGACTGATGTGACTGTGGGGGGAGGGGACATTAGAGTGTAAGCTCCTCTGTATAGAGACTGATGTGACTGTGGGGGGAGGGGACATTAGAGTGTAAGCTCCTCTGTACAGAGACTGATGTGACTGTGGGGGGGGGGGGGTCATTAGAATGTAAGCTCCTCTGTACAGAGACTGATGTGACTGTGGGGGGAGGGGACATTAGAGTGTAAGCTCCTCTGTATAGAGACTGATGTGACTGTGGGGGGAGGGGACATTAGAGTGTAAGCTCCTCTGTACAGAGACTGGTGTGACTGTGGGGGGGGGGGGGACATTAGATTGTAAGCTCCTCTGTATAGAGACTGATGTGACTGTGGGGGGAGGGGACATTAGAGTGTAAGCTCCTCTGTACAGAGACTGATGTGACTGTGGGGGAGGGGACATTAGAGTGTAAGCTCCTCTGTACAGAGACTGGTGTGACTGTGGGGGGGGGGGGGGGGAGGGGAAATTAGAATGTAAGCTCCTCTGTACAGAGACTGATGTGACTGTGGGGGGGGGGAATTAGAATGTAAGCTCCTCTGTACAGAGACTGATGTGACTGTGGGGGAGGGGACATTAGAGTGTAAGCTCCTCTGTACAGAGACTGATGTGACTGTGGGGGAGGGGACATTAGAGTGTAAGCTCCTCTGTACAGAGACTCGTGTGACTGTGGGGGTAGGGGACATTAGAATGTAAGCTCCTCTGTATAGAGACTGATGTGACTGTGGGGGGAGGGGACATTAGAGTGTAAGCTCCTCTGTATAGAGACTGATGTGACTGTGGGGGAGGGGACATTAGAGTGTAAGCTCCTCTGTATAGAGACTGATGTGACTGTGGGGGGAGGGGACATTAGAGTGTAAGCTCCTCTGTATAGAGACTGATGTGACTGTGGGGGGAGGGGACATTAGAGTGTAAGCTCCTCTGTATAGAGACTGATGTGACTGTGGGGGAGGGGACATTAGAGTGTAAGCTCCTCTGTATAGAGACTGATGTGATTAGCTCAGAGATCTCTGTACAGCGCTGCGGTATATGTCAGAGCTATACACAGTGAGGGAGAAAAGTATTTGATCGGCTGCTGATTTTGTACGTTCACCCGCTGACAAAGAAACGATCCGTCTATAATTTTATTGGTCGGTTTATTATAACAGTGAGAGAATAACAACAAAAATATCCAGAAAAACACATTTCAAAAAAGTTATAAATTGATTTGCATTTTAATGAGTGAAATAAGTATTTGATCCCCGATCAATCAGCAAGATTTCTGGCTCCCAGGTGTCCTCTATACAGGTAACAAGCTGAGATTAGGAGCACTCTTCTCTCTCGCTTATAGGGAGTGCTCCTAATCTCAGCTTGTTACCTGTATAGAAGACACCTGTCCACAGAAGCAATCAGACTCCAATCTCTCCACCATGGGGAAGACCAAAGATCTGTCCAAGGATGTCGGGGAGAAGATTGTAGATCTACACAAGGCTGGAATGGGCTACAAGACCATCGCCAAGCAGCTTGGTGAGAGGGTGACAACAGTTGGTGGGATTATTCACAAATGGAAGAAACACAAAATAACGATCGATCTCCCTCAGTCTGGGGCTCCATACAAGATCTCACCTGGTGGAGGTTCAATGATGATGAGACCGGTGAGGAATCAGCCCAGAACTACACGGGAGAATCTTGTCAATGATCTCAGCTGGGACCATAGTCACCAAGAAAACAATCGGTAACACACTACACCGTGATCGACTGAAATCCTGCAGCCCCCACAAGGTCCTCCTCCTCCTGCTCAGGAAATCACATGTACAGGTCCGTCTGAAGATCACTAATGAATAGGGATGAGCCGAACACCCCCAAACATGCGAACGGAACGAAAGTTCACGCGAACATTCGAACACCGTTAAAGTCTATGGGACTCGAACATAAAAAATCAAAAGTGCTCATTTTAAAGGCTAATATGCAAGTTATTGTCCTAAAACAGGTTTGGGGACCCGGGTCCTACCCCAGGGGACATGAATCAATGCAAAAAAAAGTTTTAAAAACGGCCATTTTTTCGGGGGAAGTGATTTTAATGATGCTTAAAGTGAAAAAAAAGTGAAATATTCCTTTAAATATGGTACCTGGGGGGTGTCTATAGTATGCCTGTAAAGTGGCGCGTGTTTCCCGTGTTTAGAACAGTCCCTGCACCAAATGTCATTTTTAAAGGAAAAAAAGTCATTTAAAACTGCTTGCAGCTTTAATGTAATGTCGGGTCCCGGCAATATGGATGAAAATCAGTGAGACAAACGGCATGGGTACCCCCCAGTCCATTACCAGGCCCTTTGGGTCTTGTATGGATATTAAGGGGAACCCCGCACCCAAATTAAAATAAGGAAAGGTGTGGGGCCACCAGTCCCTATATACTCTGAACAGCAGTATACAGGCGGTGCAAACAAGACAGGGACTGTAGGTTTGTTGTTAAGTAGAATCTCTTTGTAATTTTGAACAGGTACATTTTTAACGTGTTTAGCTCCAGCCAAAAAATCTTTTTTAAGCTTTTTGGAAAACATAGGGAAGGGTTATCACCCCTGTGACATTTGTTTTGCTGTCTGTGCTCCTCTTCAGAAGATTTCACCTCACTTTCTAGATTTTGAAAATTTTGGGTTATTAGGGAAACAAGGATTGGTGATAAAGCATCAGTGGAGACACCTTTTTCCCATATTAACTCTTATGCCGCGTACACACGATCGGACTTTACGGCATACTTGGTCCGGCGGACCGCAGTCCATCGGACAATTCGATCGTGTGTGGGTTCCAGCGGACTTTTTTACTCCAAAAGTTCAACGGACCTAGAAACGAAATATGTTTCAAATCTTTTCGACGGACTCGAGTCCGGTCGAAAAGTCCGCTCTTCTGTATGCTAGTCCAACGGACGAAAACCGACGCTAGGGCAGCTATTGGCTACCGGCTATCAACTTCCTTGTTTTAGTCCGGTCGTACGTCATCACGTATGAATCCGTTGGACTTTGGTTGATCATGTGTAGGCAAGTCCGTTCATTCGGAAAGTCCGTCGTAAAGTCCGTCGAAAAGTCCGCCGGACAAAGTCTGCCATAAAGTCAGCTCGTGTGTTTGCGGCATTACAGGAGAGAATTTCCCTTCCTAGAGGTAGATTTCCTCTCACTTCCTGTTGTCTCCTTCCGTTTGTAAGTCGGATGTTTGAAAATAGGGGACCGCCTGTATATACTATACGGCCTGCCCTATACACTCTGCAGAAAATTGGGCCTTAGGTGTTGGTGGTACCAGAACACTGTAAGCCCTCACATTTACTCTTGGTGGGCGCTAGAACGGGCCCTGCTGTGAAATATTAGATCAAAAATTGTAATTACGCGCCCCTGTTAAACAGGGGCAGAAAAATTGGGCCGTTGGTGGTGGTGCCACAACACTGCAACCCCTCACAGATTCTCTTGTTGAGCGCAGGAATGAGCCCTGTGGTTAAATATTTGATCAAAAATTGTAATTACACGCCCCTGTTAAACAGGGGCAGAAAATTGGGCCTTAGGCAGTGGTGGTGGTGCCCTGAACCAAAAATATTCTTAGAAGCTATCAAAATGAAGATTGAGGAGGAATAGGATAGTCACTCAGCATAATAGGATAGTCACTTAGCATATGCAGTCTTCAAGGGATCCCACATCCATAGAAAAATCAATCAGTTACTTCAGCATCAGGTGCTTGGTAGCTGGTGATCCAAGACTGATTCATT
The DNA here is from genome assembly GCA_037952835.1 of Lithobates septentrionalis. NCBI lineage: Eukaryota > Metazoa > Chordata > Amphibia > Anura > Ranidae > Lithobates > Lithobates septentrionalis. Next base: position 67,462 of record JBBDGP010005031.1, on the reverse strand, counting down.
TTTATGAATGTGAGCTGATCAACAGAGTCTGTGGACAGGCGCACTCTGTGATCAGTTACAAAGCCTCCAGCAGCACTGAATGTGTGTTCAGAAAGAACGCTGGATGCAGGACAGGCCAGTAGCTCAATTGCATATTGAGCAAGCTCTGGCCAGTGGTCCATCCTCAAGACCCAGTAACCCAGTGGATGTTCTGTTGGAAAGGTCTCCAAGTCTGATCTTGCTCCTAGATATTTCTGCACCATGTAATTCAGACGCTGGCGATGGTTGCTGGAACCGATCATACCTTGGCGCTGAAGACTGAAGAATTGTCTGAAGGCATTGGTCAGCCAGCCACCTTCTCCACCGCTCTTTCTGTGACTGAACGAAACCTCAGCCACACGTTGTCCAGCACCAGGAAATTGTAACCTCCCAGGCTCTGGAAACGCATGGAACAAACCTTTCTGCAAGGCCTCCCGAAGATGTTTCATCCTCTGCTCCCTCTGCGAAGGCTGGATAAGTTCTGCAACCTTACCCTTATAACGTGGATCAAGAAGGGTTGCCAGCCAGTACTGATCCCTCTCCTTGATACCACTAATCCTAGGGTCCTTTCACAGGCTTTGCTCAGGATCAGGGAGGCCATGCAGCGTAAGTTTGCAGAGGCTTTCGATCCTGAGTCCTCTGGGTCACTAAGGATCACATGATCCTCAACCACCTCCTCCCAGCCACGTACAACTCCATGAGTTTCTGGGGCCTGAAAACGATCCCTTGAAGACTGCTGCTGATGCTGAGTGTTATCCTCCACCTCCATGCTGACACAATCCTCCGCTTCTTCTTCCTGTGTGATCGGCGGGCCTGCAGGAATACTACCTGGATAAAGGGGGCCTTGAGAGGTAAGGAAGTCCTCCTCTTCCTCTCGCTGTTCTGCCTCGAGTGCCCTGTCCATTATTCCACGCAGCATGTGCTCCAACAGGAAGACAAGAGGGACAGTATCACTGATGCATGCACTGTCACTGCTCACCATCCTTGTGGCCTCTGCAAATGGTGATAGGACAGTGCATGCATCCTTGATCAGTAGCCTCTGGCGTGGCGAAAAAAAGCCAAGCTCCCCTGACCCTGTCCTGGTGCCATACTCACACAGGTACTCATTGATGGCCCTCTGCTGGGTGTGCAGCTGCTGCAGCATTGCCAACGTTGAGTTCCACCTGGTGGGCATGTCACAAATGAGTCGGTTCTTGGGCAGGTTGCATTCCTTTTGAAGGTCAGCCAGCTGAGCACTGGCATTATATGATCGGCAGAAATGCCCACAGACTTTCCTGGCCTGCCTCAGGAGATCCTGTAAGCCCGGGTACCTGCTCAAGAACCGCTGCACCACAAAATTCAGGATGTGAGCAAAACAGGGAACATGGGTCAAGTGTCCCTGTCAGAGGGCAGAGAGGAGGTTGGTGCCATTGTCGCATACAACCATTCCTGGCTGAAGCTGGCGTCAACCACCTCTGAGCCTGCCCCTGCAGAGCTGACAGAATCTCTGCCCCAGTGTGGCTCCTGCCCCCTAAACAGACCAACTCAAGCACCGCATGGCATCTTTTTGCCTGAGTGCTTGCGTAGCCCCTTGAACGCCTACGGAGCACCGCTGGTTCAGAGGACAAATCTGCAGAGGAAGAGGCCATAGAGGAAGAAGAAGAGGAGGGGGTGGAGGAGAGAGCTGTGGCAGAATCACCACTACTAGCATTTTGGAGGCATGGTGGCAGAACAAGCTCCAACAATACTGCACCCTGTCCTGCATCCTTCCCAGCTGCCAGCAGAGTTACCCAGTGCTCCATGAAGGAAAGGTAACCTCCCTGTCCATGCCTGCTGGACCATGAGTCAGCAGTAATATGCACCTTACCATTGACCGCCCTGTCCAACGAGGCCAGGACATGTCCTTCCACATGCTGGTAGAGAGCCGGACAGGCTTTCTGTGAAAAGAAATGGAGTTTGGGAACCTGCCACTGAGGTACCGCACGTTCCACAAATTCACGAAAGGGGGCAGAGTCTACCAGCTGAAAAGGCAGCAGTTGCAGTGCTAGCAATTTGGCCAAGCTAGCATTCAACCGCTGGGCATGTGGATGGCTGGGGCCGAATTTCTTTTGACGGTTTGGCAACTGGGATAGGGAAATTTGCCTGCTAAAATCCGATGTTGGTGTACCGCTAGCAGATTGCCCGCAAGTATTTGGGACACCTATTTCTATACCTTCATTCCTCTCAGTGCAGGTTTCTGAGAGGACTGGAGGTATAGTGGGGTTGGAGATCCCAGCTGATGAGGAGCAAGGAGAGGTCCGCCTTGTTCTTTGAAGTGGGTCTAAGTGCTGTTGCCAACGGACTGCATGGGAGGTCGTCATATGTCTGGTCAAGCTTGATACGCTTCAGACATATGTTGTAAGCAGTAACGGTGCGATCTGCTGCACACGTGTTAAAAAAGGCCCACACCAAGGAACTTTTCAAAATATGTGGGGAGTCAACAGCACCCTGCACATGCGGAGCTCTGCGGTGTGATGCAATAGGGTGGCTGCCCTTAAGCTCCCCCCGGAGGGCATCCTGCCTCATTGGTGATGTGCCTCCTCCTCCTCTCTTCTATCAGGCACCCAAGTAGAGTCAGTGACCTCATCATCCCCTCCCTCCTCCTCACTGGAGCAAACTTGGCAGTATGCTGCAGCTCGGGGAACATGACTGCCAGTTTCTTGACCTTCTTGGGCACCCCCTCTCTCTAGGCTCACATTAATCCCTTCCTCAACCTGGGTACCATCATCAGAGCCTTCAAATCGCTGTGCATCCTCCTGCAGCATGTACGCGACACTGTGGTCGAACAGTTCGGGGGACTCCTCCGTGCATGATGGTGTGGCTAGAGAGGGAGTGACTGTTGACATGGAGTCGATGGAAGAGGCCGCTTTGGCAGCTGCATTGGCAGGCAAACTCTTCTGAGCCTGGGTGACAGAGGATGAGCCTGCCTGCCCAATCTAAATGACAGTCTCTCTCCGTCCACGCCACCAACAACACTACACGGGGCCGACGTGCAGGCGGCCTTATATATTGTGGGGCGTGGACTTAGTCCCCCTGAGCCATGATTGGCAAAAGGAACCCTGCCTTTGGCCAATTATGGCTCTCTTAGCTGAGGGCGCTGGGATTGGCCAAAGCATGCAGGTCATGGTGCATGCTCTGGCCAATCATCATACAGCAATACACTGCGCTCCCGCAGTACATTATGGGCCATTGCGCGCCGCTCGAATTTGGCGCGAACGGCCCATAATGTTCGGTTTTCAACGAACAGCCAATGTTCGAGTGGAACTCATGTTCGACCCGAACATGAAGCTCATCCCTACTAATAAACATCTGAATGATTCAGAGGAGAACTGGGTGAAAGTGTTGTGGTCAGATGAGACCAAAATCGAGCTCTTTGTCATCAACTCAACTTGTTGTGTTAGGAGGAGGAGGAATGTTGCCTATGACCCCAAGAACACCATCCCCCACCGTCATACATGGAGGTCCTATGACCCCAAGAACACCATCCCCCACCGTCATACATGGAGGTCCTATGACTCCAAGAACACCATCCCCCATCGTCATACATGGAGGTCCTATGACCCCAAGAACACCATCCCCCACCATCATACATGGATGTCCTATGACCCCCAAGAACACCATCCCCCACCGTCATACATGGATGTCCTATGACCCCCAAGAACACCATCCCCCACCGTCATACATGGAGGACACCATCCCCCCACCGTCATACATGGAGGTCCTATGACCCCAAGAACACCATCCCCCACCATCATACATGGAGGTCCTATGACCCCAAGAACACCATCCCCCACCGTCATACATGGAGGTCCTATGACCCCAAGAACACCATCCCCCACCGTCATGCATGGAGGTGGAAACATTATGCTTTGGGGGTGTTTTTCTGCTAAGGGGACAGGACAACTTCACCGCATCAAAGGGACGATGGACGGGGCCATGTACCATCAAATCTTGGAGGAGAACCTTCTTCCCTCATCCAGGGCATTGAAGATGGGTCATGGATGGGTCTTCCAGCATGACAATGACCCAAAACACACGGCCAAGGCAACAAAGGAGTGGCTCAAGAAGAAGCACATAAAGGTCATGGAGTGGTCTAGCCAGTCTCCAGACCTTAATCCCATAGAAAATATGTGGAGGGAGCTGAAGGTTCGAGTTACCAAACGTCAGCCTGGAAACCTTAATGACTTGGAGAGGATCTGCAAAGAGGACAAAATCCCTCCTGAGATGTGTGCAAACCTGGAGGCCAACTCCAAGAAACGTCTGACCTCTGTGATCGCCAACAAGGGTTTCTCCACCAACTACTAAGTCATGTTTGTGAAGGGGTCAAATACTTATTTCACTCATTAAATGCAAATCAATTTGACTGTGACTGTGGTTACATTAGAGTGTAAGCTCTTCTGGTACAGAGTCTGATGGGACTGGCTTAGCGTTCTCTGTACAGCACTACGGTATATGTCAGAGTGTCAGGTCACTTGAGTCCAGGTGACAGATGCACCCCGTTGGGTCAGGAGTGCACCGCTAAGATAGTGGACCATAAGGCTGACTGCTGCGAATGGAACTCGGGGTGGTTCAGGAAAGCAGGTCCCCTGGAGCACCAACACGGATCCCACAGGGAGTTAGAGCATAGATTCCCCAGGGCGCAGAGTCTAAGACCCAGCAGGTGTTCACCAGAGCCTCTAGTGGTGAGGATGGACTAGGCTGCAACTGGCTCTAGGTCGCGGCCCCCAGGGTCTCCCAGCTCACGGTAGGCTACAGGAGGATGGAGAGGAAACAGCAGCCCAGGACAGCAGGGGGTAGTAAGGAGGTAGCCAAATGTCGGGGCGACTAGCAGACAAGGATAACAGAGAACACGCCAAGGTCAGGGTCACAGGCAGACAGGGATAGTCGGGAACACGCCAAGATCAGTAACAGAGAGCAAACAGAAAGCCAAACACACAATATTGCACGGCAAGGCAGGCTTGGAGAATACAGTGTTAAATAATGGTTCCTGTAGAGGGTGGAGCCACACTGAGGGAAGAGAGTGCAAGCCTCAAGGCTGATACACAGACCAGGTAAGAGACAGACAATGATAATAATGTGGGGCATTAGAATGTAAGCTCCTCTGGTCCAAGGACTGACTTGAATGGCTCGATGTTCTCTCTGTACAGCACTGCGGTATATGTCAGAGCTATATAAATGTATAATAATTTATTTAATGTGGCTGTAGTGGAATATTAGAGTGTAAGCTCCTTTGGTGGAGAGACTGATGTGAAAAGTTTGTCATATAAGTGAGTCCAATAAAGAAAAGTCTTCTATTCAGCACACACATCGAATAAAACAATGGTAACGAGGTGTGGGATGGTAGAGACTTCTGAATCTTCTAGTGGTTAATATTCCATGATTTGGCCACAATGACACGAAGCCACACACAGCGCAGTCTGCGGTTTGTCTCTTCCAAACTCCGGCCCAGCAAAGAACACATTTTTCAGCAAACAAACTGATTTTTTGGAATGTTTGAGTCTACAATGTGTTCTGTGATAAGATTGGGAGACAGCTGCGCAGTTACCTCCCGTTCTTCCCCTCCGACCCCGAAAAGTAATATCAACGTCTGCGTCTTCGCTGTCAGATATTCCACCTAATAAAAAGATTCCCGCATTACATTTTACATATTGTGTTCATCTATGTACAGGACACAGTGCCTTGAAAAAGTATTCATACCCCTTGACATTCCCCACATTTTGTTACAACCAAAACCATAAATGTATTTTATTGGGATTTTATGTGATAGACCAACACAAAGTGTCACATAATTGTGAAGTGGAAGGAAAATGATAAATGATACAAATAAATATGTGAAAAGTGTGGGGGGAGGGACATTTGTATGGCGCCCTCCGGAGTCAATACTTTGTAGAACCCCCTTTCTCTACAAGTCTTTTTGGGGGTGTCTCTACCAGCTTTGCACATCTAGAGAGGACATTTCTGCCCATTCTTCTTTGTAAAATATCTCAAGCTCTGTCAGATTGGATGGAGAGCGTCTGTGAACAGCAATTTTCAAGTCTTGCCACAGATTCTCAATGGGATTTAGGTCTGGACTGTGACTGGGCCATTCTAACACATGAATATGCTTTGATCTAAACCATTCCATTGTAGCTCTGGCTGGATGTTTCGGGTCGCTGTCCTGCTGGAAGGTGAACCTCCACCCCGGTCTCAAGTCTTTTGTAGACTCTAACAGGTTTTCTTCTAAGATTGTCCTGTATTTGTCTCCATCCATCTTCCCATCAACTCTGACCAGCTTCCCTGTCCCTGCTGAAGAAAACCATCCCCACCACATGATGCTGCCACCACCATGTTTCACGGTGGGGATGGTGTGTTCAGGGTGATGTGCAGTGTTAGTTTTCCCAACACATAGCGTTTTACTTTTAGGCCATAAAGTTCCATTTTGGTCTCATCTGACCAGAGCACCTTCTTCCACATGTTTGCTGTGTCCTCCACATGGCTTCTCACAAACTACAAACAGGACTTCTTATGACTTTCTTTCTCCAATGTCTTTCTTCTTGTCACTCTTCCATAAAGGGCAGATTTGTGGAGAACACGACTAATAGTTGTCCTGTGGACAGATTCTCCCACCTGAGCTGTGGATCTCTGCAGCTCCTCCAGAGTTACCATGGACCTCTTGGCTCTTCTCCAACAAGGCAGGCAGAAGGCCAGAGATAAGCCAGGTTCAGGAAGAGATCGAGGCACATGGCAAACAAGAGTAGTCCGGTCCATGCAGAGTTCAAGGCAGGGGAAAAACAGGAGAGTAGTCAGGCCCAGGCGTAGGTGGAGTCAAGGAACAAGCAAGAAAGTAATCAGGTCCAGGCAGAGTTCAAGGCAGGGGAAAAACAAGAGTAGTCAGGTCCAGGAATAGGTGGAGGCAGGGAGCAAAAGAGAGAGTAGTCAGGTCTACACAGTTTTTGAGGCAGGGGGAAAACGAGAGTATTCAGGTCCAGGAACAAGTCGAAGCAGGGGCCAAACCAAAGAGTAGTCAGGTCCATGCAAAGTTTAAGGTAGGGAGCAAACAATAGTCAGGTTCAGACGTAGGTGGAGACAGGGGGCAGGTGAGAGAATAGTCAGGTCCAGGCAGAGGTCAAGGCAGGGAACAGGCAAGAGAGGAGTTAGGTTCAGGCAAAGGTTGTTGCATGTGGCAGACAAGAGAATAGTCAGGTCAGGCAATCTGGGTCAGCAACAGGAAGACAATACCAGGTTCAGCTCCAAGCCAGGTCTAAAGTAGCTGGCGATAAGACGCAGCACCAGCCGCTTTAAGGACTGGTGTTTAAACATCTGTCTGGTCAGAGAACTCATCCAGCACCATCAACACGCTGATACCTTTCGCCACACAATGTCCTTTACACAGATACCCTGAAAAACCTGGAAATGATGGAAGTCCCAGAGCCCAGGGGACCTGGATGTACTAGAACATGTTCCCTGCTTGGCCTCTCTGTTTGCATCCAACCACTTGGACCATGACAAACCATTGACCTGCATTGGGGCTCCTTGTGGTCCCTCTCCCATCTTCAGTCAACCTTGGTGTGAACAAAGCCTCACCACAGTATATGGAGCTGCTATTCTTTCTTTCAGCTGTCTGGTTCCCAGCCTGAGGGACAGATTATCTATTTTAGACGGGTCCTTTTATTGTATTGCAGCCGCCTCCGAGTGAGATTTTCTTCTGTGGTCACATAAAGGTGGAGGATGCGGGCAAAAAAGGAGTTCAATTCTATTTATTACTCTTACTAGTGAATTTAGGAAAATGGATACACATATAGTATTGTGTCCTGATTAGTAGATAAGTACTTTTTCTGGGTGTAGTTCTTCGAAGGCGATAAAAATAATCTTTATTGTGATGTAACGATCGTCTTCTCCGGAGACCGATGGAAACGGAGTCATCCCACTCTCTTTAGTCTTGTGTGTTGACGGTACATGTCCTGCGGGAGGAACCAACATCTGGACACAGGGCGGACCTCACGGACAGATCACAAGCGAGGCGGAAACCTAAAAATATGTATTTTTCTTATAAGATAAGAGTTTGTAAAAATAGATATTTCCTGAGAAATATAAAGAGAGTTCCGCTGTTTTATGAACACAAAGGAATATTCAATATTTCAAGTCTTTTTGGCCTGAAAAAGGTTCATTCTAATGTCCGCGCAGCTCTTTGTCTGACGTGAGAAACTCAGAGAGACACGGCGGGAAAAAACACAATGGGGTGGATTTACTAAAGGCAAATAGACGGTGCACTTTGCTTAGTAAATGAGGTAAAGCTTCACTTTGCAAAGAATACTCAATCGATCGCATGCAAGGAAAATTAAAAAAAAAAAAAACAGCATTTTTGTTTGCACAGGATGGAGGAGCTTCTGCTGATTTACTAATCTCTGGAGTAACGACACTTGCAGAGTGCACAGTCTGTTTGCCTTTAGTAAATCTCCCCCACTGTCTCCTAACTGGGATGGATCACTGTCACTGGGAAGTGATCGACTCTGTACTCTCTACATCACTGGTTCTCAACCTCAGTCCCCAATACCCCCAGCAGGACATGTTTTGGGAATTTCTCTTAGATAAAATAGCCGTCCAAAATACCAAACCATTGACTCGGATTTAAAGAAAGCAGCTGTGCAAGATAAAGGAAATCCTGCAAACCTGGCCTGTTGGGGGTACATGAGGACCGAGGCTGAGAACCCCCGACCTACATGACTTGACTGTTTAAATCAGTGACAACAACTCTGGGTTTTTATTAGTATATTATGTATATGTAACTTGAAGGAAGTATTTTCTATGGCTCTCAGCCTATTCTAAATCTCCAATCTCCTTTTTTTTTTTGCTGTGACCTGACTTCCTGTTAGAGAGGGTGGCTACATTCATTCTCTATGGTCCCAATGTATGTAGGAACGTAGCCACCCTGTTTTCTATGCTCCTGAGATGGAGTAGGGACTGTGGATTATGTGCCAGGGACTATAGACTATGGATTATGGACTAGGGAGTATGGGCTATAAACTTTGGAATATGGACTAGAGACTTTGGATTGATGACTAGGGACCATGGACTATTGATCATTGACTATGGCCTAGGGACTATGGATTATAGATTAGGGACTGTGGATTATGGACTAGGAACTAGAGACAATTAACTATGGATTATGAATTATTGATTAGGGACTGTGGAATATAGAATATGGAGTATGGATTGGAACTAGAGACTTTGGATTATGGACTAAGGACTAGGTACTATGGATTATAAACCAAGACTATGGTCTATGGCCTAGGGACCATGGACAATTGATTGATTATGGCCTAGTGACTATGGACTATGGACCATGGATTATTAACTAGGGAGTATGGACTATGGAATAAGAACACGGACTAGGGATTATGAGCTATGGTTTATGGACTAGGGACTGTGGACTAGAGACTTTGGATTATGGACTATGGATTATAAACTAGGGACTATGGTCTATGGACTAGGGACCATGGACAATTGAATGTTGCCTATGGACTATGGATTATGAACTAGGGAGTATGAACTATGGAATAAGAACACAGACTCAGGATTATGGGCTATAGACTATCGTCTAGAGACTTTGGTATGGAAGTATGGATTATGGACTAAGGACTAGGCACTATGGACCATGGACTACGGACCTTGGATTATGGACCATGGACTACGGACCTTGGATCATGGACTAGGGACTACAGGATGTGTTGTGTGCATAGAGAAGTTCACATGACCACAAATATTGTGCATTTCTCGTTCCAAATAAATGGAAGTGAGAGGGAAAAGGAGAGGTTCAGGAGCTCACAGAGGACGTTACAAGGAGACAAAAAAAATTAAGACGCAATTTCATGCAAAATAGATCACAGGTCCAATAATTTTTGGACATAAGGATATTAGTTTGTGTTACTTTAATTAAAAAGAAAAGTTACTTGATGTTTGTAAATATTCCAACCCCTGAAGAGAACATTCGTTCTTTCTTATTGTGTATAAGATTAGGTTCACATTACTTATGTCGGGAATGAGCGCTAAATTGCACATGCACAGAAACGCGTTGATATGCGGTGGTGCCTTAGTTACCATGTGGTTCGGTGCGACGCATTTCTAAAAAAGGTTCAGGAACTTCTTTTCCATGTCTCTCTCTCTCACACAGAGGGCAAAACATTGAAATAAATGTGCCGCCCTACATGTGACGTGCGGGAACACACTGAAAACGTGCGGAACCGCGCCCGCCCCGCCCATCCACCTGCCCCGCCCATCCACCCGCCCCGCCTGCCCGCCCATCCACCCGCCCCGCCCATCCACCCGCCCTGCCCGCTCCCTCACACCTGTAGGTTGCAGCTCTTTTTTTCCTAAACAATTTTTGCCTAAGCAGCTCAATGAATGAATTTCAGAATCTTCACTTCGGCGAAATCTGTAATTTCTCAGAAAAATCAATTTTGCCAAAAACGGGTCAATCCAATCATTCCATAAATTGTAGCAAATAAAGAGATTGGATCGTATCGCCTTTTCCACAATTATCTGGTCACTTCCTGAAATTGTTACATTTTAACTTGTTCTTATTATAAGGAATCCTCTGACATAAGTGGCCCGGAATTATTAATAGGTGAGATCGGGGTCCACATAACGGGGGGTGACGGAACCCGCTGCCCCTTTCTGGTTCACATGCCGCATTGCTTCCCATCCCCCGCAGCATCCAGCCAATGGCCAGGAATGATAACAGCGGAATTCTTGGATAAATGTCGGATTCCAATGACTATACACATTACAGAATATTATACTGGTAATGTGGAGTCTGACACAGGCAGGAATGTGCTTGTATAATCACAAGAAGGTGACTGGCAGAGATCCAGGGGCTTCTCACCCCCAAAGTCTGAGAAAAATGGAAACGTGACAAAGTCCAAAACACGTCTTATTTCATCTTATGTAAGGACTAAACGCCATATACTGGTATTTAAAGGGACCCTCCACCTATTACATGTGACACCCCTCCATCTGAAAATAAGGGGAGCCTGCAGGGGTGGCACTGGTAGGGAATAGGAGCTTGTAGGGGTGGTACTGATGGGGGATGGGAAGCTGCAGGGGTGGAAATAGCAGAGGATAGGAGCCTCCAAGGATGGCACTGGCAGGGGATGGGAGGCCTCAGGTGTGACACTGCTAGGGAATAGGAGACCAGGGGCGGATCCAGGGGGGGGGGCAACAGGGCAATTGCCCCCCCCCGAAATAATAGCACACTGACACTCTGAATGTTATTGTATATCCTGCCGCTTTGCTGTGCCGGCCCGAGTCTCTCTCTCTCTCTCATGTGCCGATCAGCAGCGGCGCCGAGAGAGAGACTCGCGTGTGGTATGGGCGGCGGCGGTCACTGATACTGAAGGAAGGAGGTGGGTGGAGCCTCTTCCCTGCACTCGTTGATAGACGCCAGGCGGCCCTGGCGTTAGCAACGAGTGACGTCAGTCAGGTTAGTGTCAGTCACACTCTCAGAGCCGACCGACCCGGTGTGAGTGTGACTGTGTCTGTGACACAGCCTGGAGCGGCGCCTCCTATACATACAGCAGACAGCAGCCAGTAACTCTAACAAGTATATAACAACTGAGTGCACAGCACAGCACACGTCCAGCCAGGCTGCCAGCCCGTCCGCCCCTGACTGTGTTGGCCCCACCCACCGGCACCCTCCTCCTGGCTCCCTCCATGTTGTCGGACAGGCGACATTGGCAAGTGACACACTGCATCTGGTGGCAGGCGACATTGGCAAGTGACACGCTCAGGGCTCCCAATGATTCTGCATTATGGTAAGTTGAACGATTTCATTTACATTACAATGTAATAATATAAATAATGCGCTTCAATCATCCTGACACCACATCAACCATGGTGCTGCGATGATTGAAGCACCAACACCAGCCATTGCCCCGACAAATTGCCCACAAAATTTTATGGCAGTGCCCCTCCCGAGACTAGGCTCTGGATCCGCCCCTGTAGGAGACTGCAATAGTTGGCACTAACAAGAGATGGAAGACTCCAGGGGTGACACTGGCATGAGATAGGAGCCTCCAGGGGATGGGAGACTCCAGGGGTGACACTGGCATGAGATAGGAGCCTCCAGGGGATGGGAGACTCCAGGGGTGACACTGGCATGAGATAGGAGCCTCCAGGGGATGGGAGACTCCAGGGGTGACACTGGCATGAGATAGGAGCCTCCAGGGGATGGGAGACTCCAGGGGTGACACTGGCATGAGATAGGAGCCTCCAGGGGATGGGAGACTCCAGGGGTGACACTGGCATGAGATAGGAGCCTCCAGGGGATAGGACGCTTCAGGGGTGACACTTGGGTTGCCACATCATCCCTTTAATCCAGGACACACATGAATTACACGGGTTCTGAGGCTGATTTAATGCAGATAAGGCACCAAGTGAGTTTAAGTACCACCTTAATCAGCCACAGAATCTGTGTAATTAGTGTGTGTCCTGAATTAAAGGGATGATGTGGCAACCCTAGGTGACACTGGCATTGGATAGGAGCCTCCAGGGAATGGGAGGCCTCAGGGGTGACACTGGCATGGTGATGGGAATCTGCAGGGGTAGCTATGGAAGAGGATGAGAGACTAGAGGAAAGACACTGACAAGGAATGAGAGGCTTCAGGAGTGGCACTAGTGGGGGATGGGAGACTGCAGGGTGGCACTGGCAGTGTATGGGAGACTGCAGGGGTGGCACTGGCAGCGTATGGGAGACTGCAGGGGTGACACTGGCAGTGTATGGGAGACTGCAGGGTGGCACTGGCAGTGTATGGGAGACTGCAGGGTGGCACTGGCAGTGTATGGGAGACTGCAGGGGTAGCACTGGCAGCGTATGGGAGACTGCAGGGTGGCACTGGCAGTGTATGGGAGACTGCGGGGGTGGCACTGGCAGCGTATGGGAGACTGCGGGGGTGGCACTGGCAGTGTATGGGAGACTGCGGGGGTGGCACTGGCAGCGTATGGGAGACTGCAGGGGTGGCACTGGCAGTGTATGGGAGACTGCGGGGGTGACACTGGCAGTGTATGGGAGACTGCAGGGGTGGCACTGGCAGTGTATGGGAGACTGCAGGGGTGGCACTGGCAGTGTATGGGAGACTGCGGGGGTGGCACTGGCAGTGTATGGGAGACTGCGGGGGTGGCACTGGCAGTGTATGGGAGACTGCGGGGGTGGCACTGGCAGTATATGGGAGACTGCAGGGGTGGCACTGGCAGTGTATGGGAGACTGCAGGGGTGGCACTGGCAGTGTATGGGAGACTGCGGGGGTGGCACTGGCAGTATATGGGAGACTGCGGGGGTGGCACTGGCAGTGTATGGGAGACTGCAGGGGTGGCACTGGCAGTGTATGGGAGACTGCGGGGGTGGCACTGGCAGTGTATGGGAGACTGCGGGGGTGGCACTGGCAGTGTATGGGAGACTGCGGGGGTGGCACTGGCAGTGTATGGGAGACTGCAGGGGTGGCACTGGCAGTGTATGGGAGACTGCGGGGGTGGCACTGGCAGTGTATGGGAGACTGCAGGGGTGGCACTGGCAGTGTATGGGAGACTGCGGGGGTGGCACTGGCAGTGTATGGGAGACTGCGGGGGTGACACTGGCAGTGTATGGGAGACTGCGGGGGTGGCACTGGCAGTGTATGGGAGACTGCGGGGGTTGCACTGGCAGTGTATGGGAGACTGCGGGGGTGGCACTGGCAGTGTATGGGAGACTGCGGGGGTGACACTGGCAGTGTATTTCCTTTATAGGCTCAACGCACCTCAAAGATGACTGGGCCCTTAGGGTCCCCCCCCCCCCCACTATAATATATAATAATCACCAGCTCTCAATGTTTGCGTCCAAATTTCTATATCACAATCTGGAGAAATATAAAAGTGATAACGTGGATTTTGACAGACGCGATACATTTGTATTATTTATTTGCGTTATTAATTCTCTCCATACACAGGACTCAAATGAATCCCAAAATATCAAATACGAAAGACGATATCAAACAAACGCTCGCCGCCGATGACGATAACGCCACATAATGAAAAGTGCGCAGCAACCACGCAACAGCGCCGCATCCATCTGTTAAAACCCTTTAATTCGATCTTTACGGACGTAACGAAAACAGTGCGGGGACTTTTGTGTACAATTGATCTTGTAACTAAATCTCTCGCATCAAAACTCAAGCCAGTTCCTGCTTTGAAGAGCCAATCCCCGGGGATTGGGATATCAAATCTTTGGCGGGCCGTGCCAGCAGGGAACGGGGCCACGGAGCAGCGTCAACAAAGATTAACGCGGATTCCTATCAAATATGTCACCAGTCCAGGCAGAGCTTAATTTAGACATGGCTGACGAGGATCGAGTTTAAAACTGATTAACTAGAATCAGGCTGGGAGGCTCTGCGCCGCCAGGAGGAGGAAAAACCGGAGAGAAATGAAGAAAAAAGGAAGAAAATAGCAGAACAGAAGAAGAAGAAGGCTGGGGGGGGGGGGGGGGGGGGGTCAGGGGCGTTATGAAAGCCCAATGGAATTTTCAGTCTACATCAGCTGGAATAGAGGGAGATGTTGAGCTTGATGGACATGGAATGGCTTTTTTCCAGGTAACTATAACTAGTGTGGCAGTGCGATGCTCTACCACCCTGGAAATGGAGAAAATCACACGGGATTCACATTACGCTTTATTGCGAGGTTCTTGACTATCATTTCTGAGCAAAGAAAGCTGTGTTGTCGGCTTTCTCTGGATTCTGTAAATCTGGATCGGGGCCTGGAGCTTGAAGGTTCCAAACTGACTTGGGTAGGACAGAGCCTTCAATCCTGTATCCAGATTTTACCCCATGCTTGCAGCCAGTGTGAATACGCAGGTGTTCAGGGTCCTTATATACTCAAGCTTGAGGATAGCTCAGTGCTCTAAGTGTGGAGAGGATAGGTCTCACCCAGGGGTCAGAGGAGCCCCGGCCAGGAGTTGGAGGACAGAAAGTCTCACCCAAGGGTCAGAGGAGCCCCGGCCAGGAGTTGGAGGACAGAAAGTCTCACCCAAGGGTCAGAGGAGCCCCGGCCAGGAGTTGGAGGACAGAAAGTCTCACCCAAGGGTCAGAGGAGCCCTGGCCAGGAGTTGGAGGACAGAAGGGAACAGGGCCACGTAGCGTCAACAGAGGTCACACCCAGAGGTCATAGGAGTCCAAGCCAGGAGTCAGAGGACAGAAGGGAACAGGGCCACGAAGCAGCGTCAACAGAGGTCACACCCAGAGGTCATAGGAGTCCAAGCCAGGAGTCAGAGGACAGAAGGTCTCACCCAGAGGTCATAGGAGTCCAAGCCAGGAGTCAAGAGACAGAGCATCTTACCCAGGGATCAGAGGAGTCCCAGCCAGGAGTCCGAGGACAGAAGAGCAGAGGTCATAGGAGCCCCAGCCAGGAGTCCGAGGACAGAGCATCTTACCCAGGGATCAGAGGAGTCCCAGCCAGGAGTCCGAGGACAGAAGGACAGAGGTCATAGGAGCCCCAGCCAGGAGTCCGAGGACAGAAGGTTTCACCCAGGGGACATAGGAGCCCCATCCAGGAGTCAAGAGACAGAGCATCTTATCCAGGGATCAGAGGAGCCCCAGCAAGAGTCAGAGGACAGAAGAGCAGAGGTCATAGGAGCCCCAGCCAGGAGTCCGAGGACAGAGCATCTTACCCAGGGTTCAGAGGAGTCCCAGCCAGGAGTTGGAGGACAGAAGGTCTCACCCAGGGGTCAGAGGAGTCCCAGCCAGGAGTTGGAGGACAGAAGGTCTCACCCAGGGGTCAGATTAGTCCCAACCAGGAGTTGGAGGACAGAAGGTCTCACCCAGGGGTCAGAGGAGTCCCAACCAGGAGTTGGAGGACAGAAGGTCTCACCCAGGGGTCAGAGGAGCCCTATTTAGCAGCTAGCAGGTCTTGTTCCAGGAGTCGTGGTGTCAGGAGAACCTTTTTGCAGAGGCCAGGAGTGGGCTGTACAGCAGGGCACAGCAACTAAAGGCCAAGGGAGCCAAGAGAAAAAAGGAGACCAGGGCAACACAGTCAGAGGGACTGGTAGGAAGAGCAGCAATGTTGCTGACAAGGGATCCAGATGGTTCGGCATTTCTGTTCATGTTGATGTGGAAGAACCTCTGCATGGGCAACTAATGTTTATGTGAACTTTCCATTCTGTTTATTAAAAGTGGGCTGCCAAGCCCTAAAATACAGTTTGGACTGGCGCAACTCATTGGAAAAGCATCTGCCACATGAGTACAATCATCCCAACACCACACTAGGTATTCCGGAGTTGGTTTCAACACCTATGACAAAAATTAGACATGCAGCTAAAGAAATAAGTCCAGGTTTGTGCATTCCATTGGTTATGTGGTCCTGGATCTCACAATTCGAGATGAATTGTTGTTTTCTAGCTAACATTCGATTAGATACGTGTTTGACCCCCACATACCCAGACATACCAGATCCGCTGCAGTCATCAATATCTCTTCCTCTCCAGGTCTCATCAATATAATAAAAATATTCGGAAGAGCTTGGCCTTGTCCTCCATGGTGAACGTCCCTCCCCACCAGCATGGAACATGGACTGAACGATGGCCTTTAATAACGAAAGGAATGATCTATGTTTTTCCCCCATGGCGGTAAACATGGCCAGCTAATCTGATCAAGCCGCGGTGATTCATGTTTAGATTTTTATTACCTGACACAATTTCATGCACTTGTGGGAAATGGGAAATCGTACTTATGTAAATCAGGCTGTCGGCCTCCAGCATAACGGAAGCCAATCGACTTGGAGAGAAAATTTGCTGGAATTTGTTCCTTCAACACGGTCTCTGTTTTAATGTTTGACGTCCCGGAGCCAAACACTTGCTCCTAGGTCAGGAAGATACCATCACAAACATGGCTGAAAATCCTCTTGGAAGCTCGCTGAAGGCCCCGGGGCCCGGAGGAATGAGGTCTGTTAACACTGCCGGTGCCAGAACAGCTACGTTAGTAATGTTTTAACAGGGTTTTCCCCAGGAAAGTGTTGATTTTGGCCCAGCGATGTTTGGGATGAGGAAGGGAACCATTTTGACAAGCTTGGCGCCATGTCCAAGTTTCCAACTTCAGGTCAGATTTCAGCGTCTTCGACCTTGTTCTTGGGATATCTGACCCACTGGCCAGTTCCTTCAAGCTATCAACACCTATTTTCTTTGTTGGAGTAAATCTGCAGGGAAAATGAGTTTCAATGAATGAGGGTCGGAGGGTGGGAGCGAGGAAGGGGGCTGAATTGGTTTTGGACTCCATCTTACCCTGTTTTTTGGCACCACTTCACCATGACCCTCAGTAAACAGACCATAGAACATTCTTCTGATCTAGATCAATATCCCGATCAAATGATTGGGTGGGACTTATGTACATAGCCAGAAGTAACGCTAAGAAAACAAGAATAGGCATTTTATAAAACTCAATATTTTCTTTACAATGTATATACAATGCAATCTACAGATCTAGGAATGGATCCAGTTACGTTGTAGGTCTGGGGCCGCCCTTTATAAGGGTTTTTTGCCTTCTTGTGGATCATCTAGGAGGTACAACTCTCCGGCAGGAAGACAACCCCATCGGGTGCACTCACAGAATGTTGCAGCGAAGAGTATAGAGTAGGTCTTGGGTGCCCCAACAGCGTCTGCCTCAAGGGGCGGAATGCAGCCTGGCCGCTCTGTACCCAACAGGTAGGCTTCCAGGAAGGATGGCGTGTTCCTGCTCTTTCCCTACTCTTCTGGAACCTCTCCCGGCCGCAAATGACTGCCCCTGACAGACAGCCTGTCCCTGCACTGCTCACATGCCCTGAGCCTGGGGGGCCAAGTTTTTACATAGACTCTGCCTGACCCAAGATGGCCACCAGGGTCACATTGAATGCCAGCATCCAATCAGATAGCTCCCCAGTGGCCCAGCAAACCATAGAGAAGCCATCGTTCTCTTGACTTCCTCTCCCTCTGCAATGCATCTGCGGTTGAGCGCCACCTGCAGTGGAGAAAGTAGACTGCACCTGCCTACACACATGATGCACTTTTTAGCTATGTCTTCATTTTTCTTTTTGTGTGGTGGGGGAGGGGCCCATATAAAGTTTATTATGGGGCCTGTGAATTCCAATTATGATCCTGTTCACGATTGATTTATTATATATTTCTTTAGTTCAGGTCTATGAGATAAAGGAATGTTTAACGTTTATTTTTTACCTACTTATATAGAAGTCCTGGAGGATACATTAAAGAAAGTGTTACCCCAACATTCTGTCTGCTGTACTTGTATGAAAAAAGTGTCCAGTTCTCTTTGTATTTCTTCTTCTGTGTGAAATAAATGGTGATCCTCAGTCCCTCTGTTCTCCTATTTCAAACTGACCACACTAGGCATGAGAGCACATCCTTCACAGTGTGGTCAGGTTTCTGGCTGTGCTGGCAGAATAGCCTGCCTGTCCTCCAGTGGCCAAGACTTGTGCTGACACGCCCCCCCCCCCCCCGCACAGCCATTCACTGGGAAGATCAGTGTGCTGCTGTTTCTCCATGACCACCTCTACAAGCCTCTCATGCAGCTGAGAACAGAGATTATGTGATCACCTATAAAAGAGAAAAAGGTATTATTTATACTGTTTTACATATAGAGTGTGTGTGTATGTACAGTGCCTTGAAAAAGTATTCATACCCTTGAAATTCCCCACATTTTGTAATTTTACAACCAAAAACATAAATGTATTTTATTGGGATTTTATGTGATGGACCAACACAAAGTGTCACATAATTGTGAAGTGGAAGGAAAATGATAAATGATACAAATAAATATGTGAACAGTGTGGGGGAGGGGCATTTGTATTCAGTTTAAGTGTAAAAGGATTCTCTACATTAACGTAAAAAAACCTTCAGCCCCCCCCTCCCCCCCCCCAAGTGTCGATCTACCACTGTGCTGAGAGCAGCTCTCGCTCTCTCTTCTTGTCGGAGATGGAGGTAGCAGTGCGATCCATTGGCTCCTGGTTCTGTCAATCATATCCAGGGAGGAGACACCGGGGGCGGGGCCGAGCTGTGCTGTGCGTGTCTATCAGGGCCGGACAAGGGGTGGGCAGGAGGGGAGGCGGCCCCGGGCGCAGTGAAGGAAGGGGGTAAAAAATGGATGCAGGGTGGTACTCCCAATCAACAGCATGCAATAACAGTGGGGGAGGAGCGTGCAGTTCTAGATCCTTGCCCTGTGAGATGGACGACCCTGTCCTGGTTCTGGTGTCTATAGACACGCACAGCTCAGGATCGAGCTCAGCCGAGTTCCCTGTAGCATGTGGCTTGCTATGGGGGGGAATCAGTAGGGGGGAGGAGCCAGGAGTACCAGTGGGAGACCCCAGAAGAGAAGGAACAGGGCCACTTCAAGGTGCCCAGGACATGAATGTACCCCTCCCCCGCCCTTCAGTGAGAGCCGTGTAACTGTTCACTGGAGCTGCTGTCACCTCTGTCAGTGCAGGAAAACCCAATATTGTGATTTGGAAAAGATTCCTTGATAAATAAATACTCTTTTCACTTAACACCAATTTACATCACTTAGCTTTTAACTAATCCCCCCTCCCCCCCCCCCCCATCTCTCCTGTAATGTAATTTACTGTTATTGCGCAAACCTTTTGGGGTTTTCTTGTTTTTGTTTTGCTTTATTTATTTTTTACTGATATTACACAAATCTTTTTATATATTTGATCACTGTTACCGAACCTTTTGTTTTATATTATTTGTTTTTTACTGTTATTACACAAAACTTTGTCTTTTTTTTATGTTAATACCCAGTACCTTTTGTTTAATTTCATTTTTTTTTGTTTTTTTACCTTTTATTCCAAAAACCTTTTCCTATTGTTACACAAACCTTTTGTTTTATATATTCTGTATACTGTTATGAGAGAGAGAGATCTGTATATATATTTATTTTATTTTTTTTACTGTTAATACACAAACCTTATGTGTTTATTTAGCAGCACTCCTTAAAGACGGTGTAAATGTATCTGTTTTATTTGTTTACTGTTATTACTCAAATGTATTTGTGTAATAACAGTAAAGTAAGTAAAAAACTAACAAAAAAACTAAAACAAAAGATCACTGTAATACTAACAGTAAAAAAGAGATCCATGTAATAACATTAAAAACCTTATGTTTTTTTACAATTTAAAAAAAGTTTGTTTTATTTATTTATATCCTATTACTCAAACCTTTTATTTTTATATATATATATATTTTTTTTTTATTATACAACCCTTTTTTGTTTTTTTTGTTTTTTTCTGTTATGTGTTATTACAGGAATCTTCTGTTTTTGTTTTTGTGGGTTTTTTATTTGTTTTTGTTTTTATTTTTACTGTTATTACACAAATATTTTGTTTGCTTTTTTGTTACGTTTCTTTCATACTGTGTGTAAAACGCACACAACTGGAAAAAATCCCGTCACTACATTTGGACACACATTTTTAAGCTATGATTGATGAGAGCCGGAAAAATATATTTGTTTTATATTTTCTCCTTTAAAATATCTAAAGTGCATATAAAAGAAATTAATTTGTGAAAAATGGTGCAGTAAAAAATACTAATACTCGCCAATCTATTACTTTACACGTTTGTGTTAAACTTGTGGGCACAATTATTACTTTCATATTGTAAGATTGTGTACATTATCACACACATAGGTTGGACTTGATGGACTTGTGTCTTTTTTCAACCTCACCTACTATGTAACTATGTAACTATGTAACTATGTAAGTTTACCCAAAAGTTGCAGGCACGTCGTTTATAGTATATTCTGTGTGAAGTTTGTTCTTTGTTTTGGATGGTGTGCGGAATGATTACAATCTCTGCCAGGTTTTTACTGCTATCCAGGGCTACAGTAGGGAGATTTCTTGTCACAGTGATAAAAGTTTTACCTGACAGGAAGTAAGGAAAACTCTTACATGCATTTTTATTTCTTTTTATTGCTGTTCCCCTCCCTTCCTGTCTAGTGAAGTCTTTGTTACCAGGACAGAACTTGAGGGTAAATCTTTTTCCTATGATAGCAATATAAACCTCAGCTTTGTATAAAACTCCGGCTTACAGAAATAGTGCAAATGGATCTTGCTGCCCCCTCGGGACTATGGGCATCCCTTCAAGTAGCCCTATAAAACAACAAACAGAGGGCGCCCCAACCAAGCGCATTACCATCATACAATTCTATTAGATGAAATCAAGTGATAGACTCAATAACAAGCGTATCATGAAATACAAATGAGATACCTTCTAGATCCACAGTATTATTATTATTATACGCGATTTATATAGCGCCAGCAGTTTACATAGCTAAACTGGTGACATAGTAAGACCCTTCCATGTCCAATGCAACAATCTTGACCCTCGAAACACGTAAGCCTTGGTCTTCAGGGATTCATACCTTTGGCTCTGATGAAGAGGGCTTGCCCCTCAAAACACGTAAGCCTTGGTCTTCAGTCATTGATACGAGGTGGGTAAAAATGTAGTACTAATAAAGGCTGTGTAAATCAGCTGTGTGGACATAAAAAAATAAAAATGAATAATTAAGGGCATATGAATGTACATATATATAGAATATGAACTACAAGTGAGCAAGTCCTGTAGAGTGGTAAATCACAGGTGAATCAATAAAAAAGTGATATGTAAATCACAAATACAAAGTGATAGTAAGCCTTGGTCTTCAGTAATTCATACCTTTGGCTCTGATAAAGAGGGCTTGCCCCTTGAAACAATTAAGCCTTGGTCTTCAGTCATTCATGCCTTGGGCTATGATGAAGAGGACTTACCAATCAAAACACATAAGCCTTGGTCTTTATTTGTTCATACATTTTGGCTCTGATGAAGAGGGCTTTCCCCTTAAAGTACGTAAGCCTTGGTCTTCAGTCATTGATACCCTTGGCTCTGATGAAAAGGGCTTGTCCCTTGAAACACGTAAGCCTTGGTCTTCAGTCATTGATACTCTTGGCTCTGATGAAAAGGGCTTGTCCCTCGAAACACGTAAGCCTTGGTCTTCAGTCATTCATACTTTTGACTCTGATAAAGAGGGCTTGCCCCTTGAAATGCGTAAGCTAAAGGGTCTTCCCATGTCACCGGTTTAGCTATGTGGATCTCATTTGCTTTTCCCGATAGGCGTGTCATGGTCATGCCTTCTTTCGGTGCACCCCCTCTTTGCTGTTTTATAGTGCAGTATAAACCTGACAGGGGTTATAATCCTTTCTCACTCCATACACTTTAAAGCAGTGTGGCCCATAATGGACTTTTACTCTTCTTTCTGGATGTGGACATCTATGTGAAATCGATCGTCTTTTATATAGAAGACTTTCAGAAATAAAGATGTTTTGTGGCAAAGTCAATCTGTTGTAAAGTTTGCTTCACTAGAAATTCAGGCCCTTTTTCCACAACAAAGGAACTCATCTCCGCTTTCTGTTCCTTCAGATGGTTGTCTAGGAGCCTGAGATACACAAAACACACAATAACTTTGGTGTCACTCTTGGTGGCTCTTTAAAGAGGCGCCAGATGTTTTACGGCCCTGGCAGTGAAAGGGTTGAAGTGGATAAGCGTTGGGTGATATCACCAATATAAAGCTCGGGTTCCCACAATCAGCCTATCTCCAACAATCAATCTATGATTAATGCGCTCTTCTCCATCTGAACGGAATCTGGTTTCCTCTGGGAGGTCAGGAGGTCGCCCATCACAACTACTGCTTTTCCTGATATCAGCTGCTGTTCTGATGTTCTTGCTCTTGTTATTGGGCTGACCTGCAGCCACGGCCACGAGAGGAAACATCTGCTGGGAGAGGGAAGACATTTCATGGGGGGTTTAATGGCTGTTAGAAGGCAATCATCTCATCAATGTGAAGACTAGGGATGAGCCGAACACCCCCCGGTTCGGTTCGCACCAGAACCCGCGAACGGACCGCAAGTTCGCACGAACGTTAGAACCCCATTGACGTCTATGGGACTCGAACGTTCGAAATCAAAAGTGCTCATTTTAAAGGCTAATTTGCATGGTATTGTCCTAAAAAGGGTTTGGGGACCCGGGTCCTACCCCAGGGGACATGTATCAATGCAAAAAAAACTTTTAAAAACGGCCGTTTTTTCGGGAGCAGTGATTTTAATGATGCTTAAAGTAAAAAAAAAAAAGTGAAATATTCCTTTAAATATCGTACCTGGGGGGTGTCTATAGTATGCCTGTAAAGTGACGCGTGTTTCCCATGTTTAGAACAGTCCCTGCACCAAATGTCATTTTTAAAGGAAAAAATCTCATTTAAAACTGCTTGCGGGTTTAATGTCATGTCGGGTCATGGCAATATGGATGAAAATCAGTGAGACAAACGGCATGGGTACCCCCCAGTCCATTACCAGGCCCTTTGGGTCTTGTATGGATATTAAGGGGAACCCCGCACCCAAATTAAAATAAGGAAAGGTCCCTATATACTCTGAACAGCAGTATACAGGCGGTGCAAACAAGACAGGGACTGTAGGTTTGTTGTTAAGTAGAATCTGTTTGTAATTTTGAACATTTTTAATGTGTTTAGCTCCAGCCAAAAAATCTTTTCTAAGCTTTTTGGAAAACATAGGGAAGGGTTATCACCCCTGTGACATTTGTTTTGCGTCTTTCCTCCTCTTCAGAAGATTTCACCTCACTTTTTTGTCCCAATGAAAAATGTTTTTTGAAAATTTGGGTTTTTTTGTGGAACAAGGATTGGAAAGCATCAGTGGAAAGGAGAAATTGTTTACCCATATTAACTCAATACAGGAGAGAATTTCCCTTCCTAGGGGTAGATTTCATCTCACTTCCTGTTGTCTCCTTCCGTTTGCAAGTAGGAGTCGTTTGTAAGTTAGATGTTTGAAAGTAGGGTCCTGCCCTATATACTCAGCAGAAATTTGGGCCTTAGGTGTTGCTGTGGCCAAAACACTGTAAGCCCTCACAGGGCCCTGCTGTGAAATATTAGATCAAGAATTGTAATTACATGCCCCTGTTGAACAGGAGCTGAAAAATTAGGCCTTAGGCACTGGTGCTGGTGCCACAACACTGCAACCCCTCACAGACACTCTAGCTGGAACGCAGGAACGAGCCCTGCTGCAAAGTATTGCATCAAAAATTGTAATTACACGCCCCTGTGAGACAGGGGCAGAAAAATTGGGCCTTAGGCACTGGTGCTGGTGCCACAACACTGCAACCCCTCACAGACACTCTAGTTGGAACGCAGGAACGAGCCCTGCTGCAAAGTATTGCATCAAAAATTGTAATTACACGCCCCTGTTAGACAGGGGCAGAAAAATTGGGCCTTAGGCACTGGTGCTGGTGCCACAACACTGCAACCCCTCACAGACACTCTAGTTGGAACGCAGGAACGAGCCCTGCTGCAAAGTATTGCATCAAAAATTGTAATTACACGCCCCTGTTAGACAGGGGCAGAAAAATTGGGCCTTAGGCACTGGTGCTGGTGCCACAACACTGCAACCCCTCACAGACACTCTAGTTGGAACGCAGGAACGAGCCCTGCTGCAAAGTATTGCATCAAAAATTGTAATTACACGCCCC
This sequence comes from Lithobates septentrionalis, assembly GCA_037952835.1. Taxonomy (NCBI): domain Eukaryota; kingdom Metazoa; phylum Chordata; class Amphibia; order Anura; family Ranidae; genus Lithobates; species Lithobates septentrionalis. The sequence goes on along the minus strand of JBBDGP010005031.1, from coordinate 42,885 downwards.
TGTTAGACAGGGGCAGAAAAATTGGGCCTTAGGCACTGGTGCTGGTGCCACAACACTGCAACCCCTCACAGACACTCTAGTTGGAATGCAGGAACGAGCCCTGCTGCAAAGTATTGCATCAAAAATTGTAATTACACGCCCCTGTTAGACAGGGGCAGAAAAATTGGGCCTTAGGCACTGGTGCTGGTGCCACAACACTGCAACCCCTCACAGACACTCTAGTTGGAACGCAGGAACGAGCCCTGCTGCAAAGTATTGCATCAAAAATTGTAATTACACGCCCCTGTTAGACAGGGGCAGAAAAATTGGGCCTTAGGCACTGGTGCTGGTGCCACAACACTGCAACCCCTCACAGACACTCTAGTTGGAACGCAGGAACGAGCCCTGCTGCAAAGTATTGCATCAAAAATTGTAATTACACGCCCCTGTTAGACAGGGGCAGAAAAATTGGGCCTTAGGCACTGGTGCTGGTGCCACAACACTGCAACCCCTCACAGACACTCTAGTTGGAATGCAGGAACAAGCCCTGCTGCAAAGTATTACATCAAAAATTGTAATTACACGCCCCTGTTATACAGGGGCTGAAAAATTGTGCCTTAGGCACTGGTGGTGGCGCCCAGAACCAAAAATGTTCTTACAAGCTATCAGCGTGATGATTGAGGAGGAAGAGGATAATTACTCAGGGATAATCACTCAGCATCAGCATAGGCAGTCTTTGAAGGGATCTGAAAAAAATTATTCAGTTACATCAGCATCAGGTGCTTGGTAGCTGGTGGTGATCCAAGACTGATTCATTTTTATGAAGGTCAGCCGATCGACCGAGTCGGTGGACAGACGCACCCTGTGATCGGTTACCACGCCTCCAGCAGCACTGAATGTACGTTCCGAAAGAACGCTGGATGCAGGACAGGCCAGTAGCTCAATTGCATACTGTGCAAGCTCTGGCCAGTAATCCATCCTCAAGACCCAGTAACCCAGAGGATTTTCGGTGGGAAAGGTGTCCAAGTCTGATCTTGCCCCTAGGTATTCCTGCACCATGTAAAACAGACGCTGGCGATGGTTGCTGGAACCGATCATACCTTGGGGCTGCGGACCAAAAAATTGTCTGAACGCATCGGTCAGACGGCCACCTTCTCCACCGCTCCTTCTTTGACTGACCGAAGCCTCAGCAACACGTTGTCCAGAAACAGGAGTTTGTAACCTCCCAGTCTCTGGGAACGCGTTGCACAGACCTTTCTGCAAGGCCTCCCGAAGATGTTTCATCCTCTGCTCCCTCTGCGATGGCAAGATAAGGTCCGCAACCTTACCCTTGTAACGTGGATCAAGGAGGGTTGCCAGCCAGTATTGGTCCTTCTCCTTGATACCACGAATACGAGGATCCTTACGCAGGCTTTGCAGGATCAGGGAGGCCATGCAGCGTAGGTTTGCTGAGGCATTCGGTCCGGAGTCCTCTGGGTCACTAAGGACAACAACGTCCGCAGCCACCTCCTCCCAGCCACGTACAAGTCCATGTGTTCCTTGGGACTGATCCCTTAAAGACTGCTGATGCTGAGTGCCAGGCTCCACCTCCATACTGACACAATCTTCCTCCTCCTCCTCCTCCTCGTCCTCTTCCTGTGTGATCGGCGGGCACGCAGGAACACTGTCTGGATAAAGGGGGCCTTGAGAGCTAAGGAAGTCCTCCTCTTCCTGCCTCTGTTCTGCCTCAAGTGCCCTGTCCATTATTCGTGTGCTCCAACAGGTGGACAAGGGGGACAGTGTCACTGATGCATGCACTGTCAGTGCTCACCATCCTCGTGGCCTCCTCGAATGGTGACAGGACAGTGCATGCATCCCTGATCATGGCCCACTGGCGTGGGGAAAAAAAACCAAGGTCCCCTGACCCTGTCCTGGTGCCATAGTCGCACAGGTACTCATTGATGGCCCTCTGCTGCGTGTGCAGCCGCTGCAGCATGGCCAACGTCGAGTTCCACCTGGTGGGCATGTCACAGATTAGGCGGTTCTTGGGCAGGTTAAACTCCTTTTGGAGGTCCGTCAGCCGAGCACTGGCATTATATGACCGGCGGAAATGCACACAGACTTTCCTGGCCTGCCTCAGGACATCCTGTAAGCCCGGGTACCTGCCCAAGAACCGCTGCACCACCAAGTTAAGGACGTGAGCCAAACAGGGCACATGGGTCAGTTGTCCCTGTCGGAGGGCAGAGAGGAGGTTGGTGCCATTGTCGCAAACCACCATTCCTGCCTTAAGTTGGCGTGGCGTCAACCACCTCTGAACCTGCCCCTGCAGAGCTGACAGAACCTCTGCCCCAGTGTGGCTCCTGTCCCCCAAGCACACCAGCTCAAGCACCGCATGGCATCTTTTGGCCTGCGTACTTGCGTAGCCCCTTGAACGCCTACGGAGCACCGCTGGTTCCGAGGAAGAGGCCATGGAGGAAGAAGAAGAGGAGGGGGTGGAGGAGAGAGGTGTGTCACAATCAGCATTTTGGAGGCGTGGTGGCGGAACAACCTCCAACACTACTGCACCTTGTCCTGCATCCTTCCCAGCTGCCAGCAGAGTCACCCAATGCGCCGTGAAACTTAAGTAACGTCCCTGTCCATGCCTGCTGGACCATGAGTCAGCGGTAATATGCACCTTACCGCTGACCGCCCTGTCCAGCGAGGCATGGACATTGCCTTCCACATGACGGTAGAGAGCCGGAATCGCCTTCCGTGAGAAAAAGTGGCGTTTGGGTACCTGCCACTGAGGAACCGCACATTCCACAAACTCACGGAAGGGGGCAGAGTCTACCAACTGAAAAGGCAGCAGTTGAAGTGCTAGCAATTTTGCCAAGCTAGCATTCAACCGCTGGGCATGTGGATGGCTGGGAGCAAACTTCTTTCGGCGGTGCAGCAGCTGGGGCAGGGAAATTTGCCTGGTACAATCTGACGTCGGTGTACCAAAAGCAGATTGCCCACAAGTACTTGGCTGTGACACACCTAATTCTACACCTTCATTCCTCTCACTGCAGGTCTCAGAGAGGACTGAAGGTCTAGTGGGGTTGGAAATCTCAGCTGATGAGGAGCAAGGAGAGATCCTCTTTGTTCTTTGGTGTGGGTCTTTCAGATACGCTTGCCAACGAACTGCATGGCAGGTCAACATATGTCTGGTCAAGCATGTGGTACCCAAGCGGGAGATGTTTTGGCCACGCGAGATACGCTTGAGACATATGTTGCAAATAGCAGCGGTGCGATCTGATGCACTCGTCTCAAAAAAGGCCCACACCAAAGAACTTTTTGAATAACGCGCAGAGACTGCAGCGCCCTGCACATGTGGAGCTTTGGGGTGTGATGCAGTCAATGTGCTGCCCTTAGGCTGGCCCCTGGAGGGCATCCTGCCTCGTTGGTGATGTGCCGCCTCCTCCTCCTCCTCCTCCTCCTCTCTCCTATCAGGCACCCACGTTGAGTCAGTGACCTCATCATCCCCTCCCTCCTCATCACTGGAGCAAACCTGGCAGTATGCTGCAGCAGGGGGAGCATGACTGCCAGATTGCTGTCCTTCTTGGGCACCCCCTCTGTCCGTGCTCATGTTACTGCCTTCATCGAGCTCAGTATCATCATCAGAGCCTTCCAAACGCTGGGCATCCTCCTGGAGCATGTACCCAACACTGTGGTCAAACAGTTCGAGGGAATCCTCATGAGGACATGGTGGAGCTAGGGAAGGAGTCACTGATGACATTGAGCTGAGGGAAGAGGCCGCTGCTTTGCCAGACAAAGCACCCTGGGCATGGGTGAGAGAGGATGAGGAGGATGAGGACGGCTTGGTCATCCACTCGACCAAGTCTTCCGCATGTTGCGGCTCAACACGGCCAGCTGCCGAAAAAAAGGCCAAGCGTGTCCCATGGCCACGTGCTGATGAGGATGCACCGTCTCCACGACCAGCACTAGACACAGAGCCTGCTTGCCCTCTCTTATTGGCTTGTGACTGTCTGCCTCTCCTTCTTGGCCTTCCAGACATACTAATGGCCTGTAGCTGCACTAAGCTGGGATAGAACACCTGTAATTTTCTTCAGGTAGCTTTATATACTGTAACCAGACAAGCCTGCCTGTCAGTAGGAAGATAACAGGAACGGATCTAGCTGAACACTGTGAGCAGGACGCACTGCACTGAATGTAAATAGCAGGAACGGATCTAGCTGAACACTGTGAGCAGGACGCACTGCACTGAATGTAAATAGCAGGAACGGATCTAGCTGAACACTGTGAGCAGGACGCACTGCACTGAATGTAAATAGCAGGAACGGATCTAGCTGAACACTGTGAGCAGGACGCACTGCACTGAATGTAAATAGCAGGAACGGATCTAGCTGAACACTGTGAGCAGGACGCACTGCACTGAATGTAAATAGCAGGAACGGATCTAGCTGAACACTGTGAGCAGGACGCACTGCACTGAATAGTCTAGATAGAAGATAACAGGAACGGATCTAGCTAAACTGAATACAGTGTATATATATATATGCAACACCTGGGATGCATATATATACACAATACACTGTAAGTGCAGCTAACTGACTGACTGTTCTGCCTAATCTATCTAACTCAAATCAAATGACACTGTCTCTCTCTCTCTCTATCTCTCAGCACACCGGAACACACTACACAGGGCCGCCGTGCAGGCGGCCTTATATAGTGTGGGGTGTGTACTAAATCCCCTGAGCCATAATTGGCCAAAGCCACCCTGGCTTTGGCCAATTACAGCTCTCTCTACTGACGGCGCTGTGATTGGCCAAGCATGCGGGTCATAGTGCATGCTTGGCCAATCATCAGCCAGCAATGCACTGCGATGCCGCAGTGAATTATGGGCCGTGACGCGCCACACGAATTTGGCGCGAACGGCCCATATCGTTCGCAATTCGACGGACGGTCGAACAGCCGATGTTCGAGTCGAACATGGGTTCGACTCGAACACGAAGCTCATCCCTAGTGAAGACCCAACATTCGGCAACACCTCGATTTCCACCTTCATCATACATCTTTATTCTATAAAACGTACTTAGAAATCGATCTTCTTCACTTTAGGTGAACGTTGAATGCTGTTTGTTACGAGGTCTTTGGTAATCTCTGCTGATGATGACAATAAATAATGTAAACCTCGAACCTAAGCAAGGACCCGGGGGAAGCCTTACTGAGCAAACCCCCTTCAGACCCCCCACATTCAGCAGTGAAAATCAGGGCCAGGACAAGGGGTGGGCAGGAGGGGCAGCTGCCCTGGGCACAGGCCGCCTCAAGAATATGGGGGGGGGGGGGGTTGTGTTGGGAAGGGAAATTTGGGGAGTTGTTCCAGAAGGAAAATTACGGGGGTTGGGCGGGTGCCAGGAGTGGTGATTTGGGGGAATTTGAGTGGGGATGGGGGGAGAGGATCTGTGCTATGAGGGGGATTTAGGGGGTTCTGTGCTAGACAAGGTGATATGGTAGAGGAGTGATGAAATTTGTGCTAGGAGGGGATTTTTTGGGGGGGAGGGGGGGATTTGTGATAGTAAGGATGATTTGGGGGGTTTCTGTGCTAAAAGGGGAAATTTAAGGGGGGGGGGGGCAGTGTGAATTTTGTGCTGGGAGGGGGAATTGGAGTTGGGGGAGAGGATGTGTACTTAGAGGGGAAATTTGAGGGATAGAGGATTTGTAAAAGGAGGGGTGATTGTTTTTTGGCGGGTTTTTTTTGGGGGGGGGGGCAAAGATTAGTGCTGGGAGTGGGGATTTCAGCAGGGAGGAGCGATTTGTACTGGGGGGAGGCAGAATTTATGCTTGAGGGTTAGCATGCAGGTTTGTGCTCAATTTTTTTTTTGGGGGGGGGGGTTTTCTGAACACATAATGCTCATACATCTTAGGGGGCGCAGTTTGGCATGTCCTGGGCTCTAGATGACCTTGGAGAAAATGATTCCTTTTATGCCGCCAAACTATTTCCCAATCTTAGAAAGTCCCCGGATGACATTTCTCAGGGGTTATTTCTCAAATTAATTGGACTATGATAATCGAGAGACTATTGGCCATCTGATGCCAACCAGACAAAGGGGTGTGACACCATTGGATATCTACATGGCCCATGGGGGTGGGGAACTTACCTCTTCCTACTCCATTCCCCTCCTCCCCTGTCCACCTGTCGAAGCTCCATTTATCTTCTTCATGCCGTTATTCCTCCCCATCGCCCCAACGTGTTCCTTCCGTCATCAAGTCTGGGCCTGGCAAGGAAAAGATGGCCACCAAGATCTTGTTTCCAGCGTGGGATCACCCAGGTGGCCTCTTGAACCTGCTGTCCACACAGTTCCTTGGGGGGATTACTGCAGGAGACTCGGCCTTGCCAAGAGCAGAAGATAAAGCTTGAAGGACAGAATTCGGGTCAAATTAACATGCTACTTATCACGAAAGAACCTTCTTGTGTTAAATTTCTTGTAAAGTCTCCAGGTCTTCTTTAGGCTCATGGGGTGTTTTATTTTCCAAGCTTCCAAACAATGAAAAGTTCACATCACCGTTCTCCAGAAAGAAGCTCCGTCTCTCTTCCGGAGAAGTGTACTGGAGGTCTGGGATGATATCTTGGCACAGTCAATACATTTAGGTAGAAATCTTGGAACCAAGTCAAGTTCTCCAGCAGCCAACATCATCAAGTGGCATCGCTAGTCCCAGACACTGCTCTGGAGTATATGAAGTAGGATTTAGGGGTTCACTTATGAAAAAAAATCATTTTAATGCTAGAAAGTAAACATGTTACACAATTTAGGGGGATTGTTCATGACGGCTGAGCAAATGCTTCAGATATTCACACACAGCCATCAGGAATAATCCCTATAAATTTGTGTAATATATTTATTTCCTATGGTCACCTGCACCCTCTAGTGGCCATAATGCTGTATTTTCCTGAAATACCATATTATGGCCACTGGATTGAGCCAACAATCAAAGAAAGTAAACATATTAGGCTGACCATAAATTCCGGCAATCCATGGGTTAGGAGCCATGTTTTATATAAATGGACCTCTGATTACCTAGGTGCCTCCTGACCTGTCTTTTCTCTTCTACCTTGCCTTCTTGCCTGACCCTGCTCCGCTTCCCTTCTATGATATTATACAATATATTGGGAGTTAATCCCTTCCTGCCCAGCTCAGCATCCCTTTACCAGGGTCCTAACACCAGGGGCAGAGCACTGGCCGATCACCAGTGGTGGAACTACTAGGGTCACACTTTCAAATGGGCCCTGGCTTTTGTCACTGTGGGAGGGCCCCAAGACAGTAGGAAGAGGGCCCACTGCAGAACATGTGAAAGGACCTTGCAACAGGAGTAAAGGGCCCCAGGACCAATGGAAAGGGGCCAGTGACAAGGACCCCAGGACCAGTGGGGAGAGCCCAGGGACTGATGGAAAGGGTCCCGGGACCAATGGAAAGGGGCCAGTGACAAGGACCCCAGGACCAGTGGGAAGAGCCCAGGGACTGATGGAAAGGGTCTCGGGACCAATGGAAAGGGGCCAGTGGCAAGGACCCCAGGACCAGTAGGAAGGGCCCAGGGACTGATGGAAAGGGTCCCGGGACCAATGGAAAGGGGCCAGTGACAAGGACCCCAGGACCAGTGGGAAGGGCCCAGGGACTGATGGAAAGGGTCCTGGGACCAATGGAAAGGGGCCAGTGACAAGGACCCCAGGACCAGTGGGAAGGGCCCGGGGACTGATGGAAAGCGTCCCGGGACCAATGGAAAGGGGCCAGTGACAAGGACCCCAGGACCAGTGGGAAGGGCCCAGGGACTGATGGAAAGGGTCCCGGGACCAATGGAAAGGGGCCAGTGGCAAGGACCCCAGGACCAGTTTGAAGAGCCCAGGGACTGATGGAAAGGGGCCAGTGACAAGGACCCAAGGACCAGTGGGAAGGGCCCAGGGACTGATGGAAAGGGTCCCGGGACCAATGGAAAGGGGGCAGTGACAAGGACCCCAGGACCAGTGGGAAGGGCCCAGGGACTGATGGTAAGGGTCCCGGGACCAATGGAAAGGGGCCAGTGACAAGGACCCCAGTACCAGTGGGAAGGGCCCAGGGACTGATGGAAAGGGTCCTGGGACCAATGGAAAGGGGCCAGTGGCAAGGACCCCAGGACCAGTTTGAAGAGCCCAGGGACTGATGGAAAGGGGCCAGTGACAAGGACCCCAGGACCAGTGGGAAGGGCCCGGGGACTGAAGGAAAGGGTCCCGGGACCAATGGAAAGGGGCCAGGGACTGATGGAAAGGGTCCCGGGACCAATGGAAAGGGGCCAGTGGCAAGGACCCCAGGACCAGTAGGAAGGGCCCGGGGACTGATGGAAAGGGTCCCGGGACCAATAGAAAGGGGCCAGTGACAAGGACCCCAGGACCAGTGGGAAGGGCCCAGGGACTGATGGAAAGGGTCCCGGGACCAATGGAAAGGGGCCAGTGGCAAGGACCCCAGGACCAGTGGGAAGAGCCCAGGGACTGATGGAAAGGGTCCCGGGACCAATGGAAAGGGGCCAGTGACAAGGACCCCAGGGCCAGTGGGAAGAGCCCAGGGACTGATGGAAAGGGTCCCGGGACCAATGGAAAGGGGGCAGTGACAAGGACCCCAGGACCAGTGGGAAGGGCCCAGGGACTGATGGTAAGGGTCCCGGGACCAATGGAAAGGGGCCAGTGGCAAGGACCCCAGGGCCAGTGGGAAGAGCCCAGGGACTGATGGAAAGGGTCCTGGGACCAATGGAAAGGGGCCAGTGGCAAGGACCCCAGGACCAGTGGGAAGAGCCCAGGGACTGATGGAAAGGGTCCCGGGACCAATGGAAAGGGGCCAGTGACAAGGACCCCAGGGCCAGTGGGAAGAGCCCAGGGACTGATGGAAAGGGTCCTGGGACCAATGGAAAGGGGCCAGTGACAAGGACCCCAGGACCAGTGGGAAGGGCCCAGGGACTGATGGAAAGGGTCCCGGGACCAATGGAAAGGGGGCAGTGACAAGGACCCCAGGACCAGTGGGAAGGGCCCAGGGACTGATGGTAAGGGTCCCGGGACCAATGGAAAGGGGCCAGTGACAAGGACCCCAGGACCAGTGGGAAGGGCCCGGGGACTGAAGGAAAGGGTCCCGGGACCAATGGAAAGGGGCCAGTGGCAAGGACCCCAGGACCAGTAGGAAGGGCCCAGGGACTGATGGAAAGGGTCCCGGGACCAATGGAAAGGGGCCAGTGACAAGGACCCCAGGACCAGTGGGAAGGGCCCAGGGACTGATGGAAAGGGTCCTGGGACCAATGGAAAGGGGCCAGTGACAAGGACCCCAGGACCAGTGGGAAGGGCCCGGGGACTGATGGAAAGGGTCCCGGGACCAATGGAAAGGGGCCAGTGGCAAGGACCCCAGGACCAGTTTGAAGAGCCCAGGGACTGATGGAAAGGGGCCAGTGACAAGGACCCAAGGACCAGTGGGAAGGGCCCAGGGACTGATGGAAAGGGTCCCGGGACCAATGGAAAGGGGGCAGTGACAAGGACCCCAGGACCAGTGGGAAGGGCCCAGGGACTGATGGTAAGGGTCCCGGGACCAATGGAAAGGGGCCAGTGACAAGGACCCCAGGACCAGTGGGAAGGGCCCAGGGACTGATGGAAAGGGTCCTGGGACCAATGGAAAGGGGCCAGTGGCAAGGACCCCAGGACCAGTTTGAAGAGCCCAGGGACTGATGGAAAGGGGCCAGTGACAAGGACCCCAGGACCAGTGGGAAGGGCCCGGGGACTGAAGGAAAGGGTCCCGGGACCAATGGAAAGGGGCCAGGGACTGATGGAAAGGGTCCCGGGACCAATGGAAAGGGGCCAGTGGCAAGGACCCCAGGACCAGTAGGAAGGGCCCGGGGACTGATGGAAAGGGTCCCGGGACCAATAGAAAGGGGCCAGTGACAAGGACCCCAGGACCAGTGGGAAGGGCCCAGGGACTGATGGAAAGGGTCCCGGGACCAATGGAAAGGGGCCAGTGGCAAGGACCCCAGGACCAGTGGGAAGAGCCCAGGGACTGATGGAAAGGGTCCCGGGACCAATGGAAAGGGGCCAGTGACAAGGACCCCAGGGCCAGTGGGAAGAGCCCAGGGACTGATGGAAAGGGTCCTGGGACCAATGGAAAGGGGCCAGTGACAAGGACCCCAGGACCAGTGGGAAGGGCCCAGGGACTGATGGAAAGGGTCCCGGGACCAATGGAAAGGGGGCAGTGACAAGGACCCCAGGACCAGTGGGAAGGTCCCAGGGACTGATGGTAAGGGTCCCGGGACCAATGGAAAGGGGCCAGTGGCAAGGACCCCAGGGCCAGTGGGAAGAGCCCAGGGACTGATGGAAAGGGTCCTGGGACCAATGGAAAGGGGCCAGTGACAAGGACCCCAGGACCAGTGGGAAGGGCCCGGGGACTGAAGGAAAGGGTCCCGGGACCAATGGAAAGGGGCCAGTGACAAGGACCCCAGGACCAGTGGGAAGGGCCCGGGGACTGAAGGAAAGAGCCCCAGGACCAATGAAAACTGTCCCGAGACCGTAGCAGGGAAGTGGAATAAACTGCTTCCCTACTCAGGTCCTGGACCCGGAGCGCACTCTCAGAACTTTGGCCCCCCATGGACATATAATGGATTATATCCGGCACTTCGGGGCAAACTTGGTAAACTGACAATAGTTTAAAAATACGTTCAACACTTCACTGAATATAAATGGAAACATTTTCTACATTTTTATTGCGATGATCTCAGTGAAGACTCCATAGAACGGAATCATTTCTTGTTATAGAAGAATTCTTCTCTGTACAATGTCACAGGTTTCCAGATGGCCACCACTAAACGGGAGCATAAACTTCCAAGACAAGATGTTTATGGGCCCCAAACAGGAACCTTTCCAGGGAAGGGGAACATATAGAGAGCGGCACTCAAGTGTTGGGTTCAGTAGATGATCCTCTGAGGGGAGATTCATCTCAGGAAAAATCATATTCTGAAGTTCTAAGTCCACCGTCCTCTGTGAGGAGATATTCTCTGTACCAATCAGTGATGAGGGACTTCTACGGGGACTTCTCCATTCACCATACGCCTTGTTCTCATTCATATATAATATCTGGATACACTATATTGCCAAAAGTATTGGGACGCCCCCCTTTACACACACATGACCTTTAATGACCTCCCAGTCTTAGTCCGGAGGGTTCAATATTGAGTTGTAGAAAGAACTCTCAGTGTTGTCTTTTCTGTTGGCATTGGGACTTATGTCTTTCAGCACAGGTGCCCGCTCTTCTCCAGCATCAGGGTTGGTGGTCAGGCATGCAGGCCATATTTCAGGAGGGGGGCACACTTCTTGGTGCAGGATCCATTGTTTCAGCCGGGGGGGGGGGGCACACGTCATGGCACAGGCACCATTGTTTCAGCCGGGGGGGGGGGCACACGTCTTGGCGCAGGCACCATTGTTTCAGCCGGGGGGGGCACACATCTTGGCGCAGGATCCATTGTACCAGCCGGGGGGGCACACGTCTTGGCGCAGGATCCATTGTATCAGCCGGGGGGGGGCACACGTCTTGGTGCAGGCACCATTGTTTCAGCCGGGGGGGGGCACACATCTTGGCGCAGGATCCATTGTACCAGCCGGGGGGGCACACATCTTGGTGCAGGCACCATTGTATCACCTGGGGGGGGCACACGTCTTGGTGCAGGATCCATTGTATCACCTGGGGGGGGCACACGTCTTGGTGCAGGATCCATTGTATCAGCCGGGGGGGGGCACACGTCTTGGTGCAGGCACCATTGTATCACCCGGGGGGGGGGGGGCACACGTCTTGGTGCAGGCACCATTGTATCAGCCGGCGGGGGGGGGCACACGTCTTGATGCAGGATCCATTGTTTCAGCCGGGGGGGGCACACATCTTGGTGCAGGCATCATTGTATCACCTGGGGGGGGGGGCACACGTCTTGGTGCAGGCACCATTGTATCACCTGGGGGGGGGGAAAGGTCTTGGCGCAGGCACCATTGTTTCAGCGGGGGGGGGGCACACGTCTTGGCACAGGCACCATTGTTTCAGCCGGGGGGGGCACACATCTTGGTGCAGGCACCATTGTATCACCCGGGGGGGGGCACACGTCTTGGTGCAGGCACCATTGTATCACCCGGGGGGGGGCACATGTCTTGGTGCAGGCACCATTGTATCAGCCGGGGGGGGGGGTACACGTCTTGGTGCAGGCACCATTGTATCACCTGGGGGGGCACACGTCTTGGTGCAGGCACCATTGTATCACCTGGGGGGGCACACGTCTTGGCGCAGGCACCATTGTATCACCTGGGGGGGCACACGTCTTGGTGCAGGCACCATTGTATCACCTGGGGGGGCACACGTCTTGGTGCAGGCACCATTGTATCACCTGGGGGGGCACACGTCTTGGCGCAGGCACCATTGTTTCAGCCAGGGGGGGGACACGTCTTGGTGCAGGATCCATTGTTTCACCCGGGGGGGCACACATCTTGGTGCAGGCACCATTGTATCAGCCGGCGGGGGGGGCACACGTCTTGGTGCAGGATCCATTGTTTCAGCCGGGGGGGCACACATCTTGGTGCAGGCATCATTGTATCACCTGGGGGGGGGGCACACGTCTTGGTGCAGGCACCATTGTATCACCCAGGGGGGGGAAGGTCTTGGCGCAGGCACCATTGTTTCAGCGGGGGGGGCACACATCTTGGTGCAGGCACCATTGTATCACCCGGGGGGGGCACACATCTTGGTGCAGGCACCATTGTATCACCCGGGGGGGGCACACGTCTTGACACTCTGCCACTTCAGTAGCCCTGTAAGGTGGACGGTCGGGTTGTCAGACGGTCGGGTTGTCAGACGGTCGGGTTGTCAGACGGTCGGGTTGTCAGACGGTCGGGTTGTCAGACGGTCGGGTTGTCAGACGGTCGGGTTGTCAGACATAAAGCTGCGCAGACCTGCTCACATTCAAGGTGTTTGAAGCCGGTGTACACAACGCGTTTCATTGCCAAATTAGCTTTTAAATTTCATTTGACAAATATAGGAGAGTTAATCCACTTAATGGACGGCGCTTGGAAAGAAAAGAATCGATTGTTTAAAATCCGCTTCTTCAGGGAGATCGTTCCATTTTAGTGGAGATGATGAATGACTGATGAGTTTTCTTGGTATTCGGTGACCCAATGAAGGAGAAATGTGTAAACATGGCTGATGTTCTGTGCTGCCTATTAGTGACCACCCTGAGCGCCTTCCATCCACCCCGTACAAAACGATCGCTTTCTGCACAATCACCTGGCGGAATGTCGCCATTGTACGACTGCATACAAAACGATCGCTTTCTACACAATCACCTGGCGGAATGTCGCCGTTGTACGACTGCATACAAAACGATCGCTTTCTACACAATCACCTGGCGGAATGTCGCCGTTGTACGACTGCATACAAAACGATCGCTTTCTACACAATCACCTGGCGGAATGTCGCCGTTGTACGACTGCATACAAAACGATCGCTTTCTACACAATCACCTGGCGGAATGTCGCCGTTGTACGACTGCATACAAAACGATCGCTTTCTACACAATCACCTGGCGGAATGTCGCCGTTGTACGACTGCATACAAAACGATCGCTTTCTACACAATCACCTGGCGGAATGTCGCCGTTGTACGACTGCATAGCAAATGCTTCAAGTCCATTCATTTCAAGATTAAAGAAATAGAATTTATTATTCGATGGTTAAAATCCGCAACTGGATTCCATGAAATGTGAACTTCCTTTCATTCCAGCACAATTCTTCCTCTCCTGGACTGTGCAGCCAATCAGAGAGCCCCGCCCCATTTCCTGGCTGGAGGACGTCCAGCATCATCTAGTCATCTCTTCATGACAGCGTCAAATGTGGGCGTTACCCACTCCTCCAGACTCCTCCCATCAAGGCATTTTGATATTTGCATAACTCCTCCCAAGAGCCAGCCCACCTCCTGCGTCAGGGCTCTTGAGTGGAGGACTATCATGCCGGCCCCTCCCACCAGCCATAATCTGCCTGCATTGCATAGAGAAGCACAGAGATGAGGTGAAGATGTCAGCAATAATGTATGGAACGGAAATGGAAAGGTTTTAGCGTTGATGGTGGAAGAACTAGGAAGACAACATATCAGGATGCCGAACTTCAGCTTTACCGTCAGTGTCTGGCAGAGATAAGCAGGAGGAGGAGGTTCAGGAAAGGAGGCTTTAGATACCGTTTTATCATAAACCAGGAAATGTTTGCTCCCCATCTACCCTACTCCTCTCCGAAGACCATTTCCTTTCTTTATTCAGCATATCTAGTTACTATTGCGTAGGGATCTGCTGCCCCCTTCTGTCTGAATTTGTAAATGCCTGTAAATCTATGCTCTTCCTGTCCCTGGTTGTTTGGCTTTGAAACCCCAGAAGGAGGAAGTGAAAAGAGAGAGAGAGTCTCAGCCACATGTCCTGTCAATGCTGCCCAATCCTGGACCAGAAGAGACTATTATAAACCACTAGGGTGGGATTAAAGCACAGAGTAGATAGGCTGTCTCTGAGGTTCAGGGGCTCACCACAGTGTTCCCACTACTGGATGAGCTTCGAGTTCGAGTCCAACTCATGTTCGACTCGAACATCGGCTGTTCGCCAGTTCGCCGAACAGCGAACAATTTGGGGTGTTCGCGGCAAATTCGAATGCCGCGGAACACCCTTTAAAAGTCTATGGGAGAAATCAAAAGTGCTCATTTTAAAGGCTTATATGCAAGTTATTGTCATAAAAAGTGTTTGGGGACCCGGGTCCTGCCCCAGGGGAGTGTTTGGGGACCCGGGTCCTGCCCCAGGGGAGTGTTTGGGGACCCGGGTCCTGCCCCAGGGGAGTGTTTGGGGACCCGGGTCCTGCCCCAGGGGAGGGATCAATGCAAAAAAAGTTTTAAAAACGGCCGTTTTTTCAGGAGCAGTGATTTTAATAATGCTTAAAGTCAAACAATAAAAGTGTAATATCCCTGTACATTTCGTAGCTGGGGGGTGTCTATAGTATGCCTGTAAAGGGGCGCATGTTTCCCGTGTTTAGAACAGTCTGACAGCAAAATGACATTTTGAAGGAAAAAACTCATTTAAAACTACCCGCGGCTATTGCATTGCCGACAATACACATAGAAGTTCATTGATAAAAACGGCATGGGAATTCCCCACAGGGGAACCCCGAACCAAAATTAAAAAAAAAAATGACGTGGGAGTCCCCCTAAATTCCATACCAGGCCCTTCAGGTCTGGTATGGATATTAAGGGGAACCCCGGCCAAAATTTAAAAAAAAATGACGTGGGGTTCCCCCTAAATTCTTAAGGGGAACGCGCCAAAAAACCCCCCGAAAAAAACGGCGTGGGGTCCCCCAAAAAATCCATACCAGACCCTTATCCAAGCACGCAACCTGGCAGGCTGCAGGAAAAGAGGGGGGACGAGAGTGCGCCCCCCCCTCCTGAACCGTACCAGGCCACATGCCCTCAACATTGGGAGGGTGCTTTGGGGGAGCCCCCCCAAAACACCTTGTCCCCATGTTAATGAGGACAAGGGCCTCATCCCCACAACCCTGGCCGGTGGTTGTGGGGGTCTGCGGGCGGGGGGCTTATCGGAATCTGGAAGCCCCCTTTAACAAGGGAACCCCCAGATCCCGGCCCACCCCCTGTGTGAAATGGTAAGGAGGTACTTACCCCTACCATTTCACTAAAAAACTGTCAAAAATGTTAAAAATGACAAGAGACAGTTTTTGACAATTCCTTTATTTAAATGCTTCTTCTTTCTTCCTTCATCTTCTTTCTTCATCTTCTTCTGGTTCTTCCTCCGGCGTTCTCGTCCAGCATCTCCTCCGCGGCACCTTCTTCTCCTCGGGCCGCTCCGCACCCATGGCATGGGGGGAGGCTCCCGCTCTTCTCTTCATCTTCTTCATCTTTTTCTCTAATTAATTTTCTTCTCCGGGCCGCTCCGCATCCATGCTGGCATGGAGGGAAGCTCCCGCTGTGTGACGGCGCTCCTCATCTGATGGTTCTTAAATAGCGGGGGGCGGGGCCACCCGGTGACCCCGCCCCCCTCTGACGCACGGGACATGACAGGACTTCCCTGTGGCATTCCCCGTGACGTCACAGGGAAGTCCCGTCAAGTCACCGTGCATCAGAGGGGGGCGGGGTCACCGGGTGGCCCCGCCCCCCATTATTTAAGAACCATCAGATGAGGAGCGCCGTCACACAGCGGGAGCTTCCCTCCATGCCAGCATGGATGCGGAGCGGCCCGGAGAAGAAAATTAATTAGAGAAAAAGATGAAGAAGATGAAGAGAAGAAGAGAAGAAAAGAAGAAGAGAAGAGCGGGAGCCTCCCCCCATGCCATGGGTGCGGAGCGGCCCGAGGAGAAGAAGATAGAAGACGCCGCGGAGGAGATGCTGGACGAGAATGCCGGAGGAAGAACCAGAAGAAGAAGAAGATGAAGAAAGAAGATGAAGGAAGAAAGAAGAAGCATTTAAATAAAGGAATTGTCAAAAACTGTCTCTTGTCATTTTTAAGGGGATGAGGCCCTTGTCCTCATCAACATGGGGACAAGGTGTTTTGGGGGGCTACCCCAAAGCACCCTCCCAATGTTGAGGGCATGTGGCCTGGTATGGTTCAGGAGGGGGGGGCGCACTCTCATTCCCCCCTCTTTTCCTGCGGCCTGCCAGGTTGCATGCTCGGATAAGGGTCTGGTATGGATTTTTGGGGGGACCCCATGCCGTTTTTTTTGGGTTTTTTTGGCGCGGGGTTCCCCTTAAAATCCATACCAGACCTGAAGGGTCTGGTATGGAATTTAGGGGGAACCCCACGTCATTTTTTTTTTTTTTTGGCCGGGGTTCCCCTTAATATCCATACCAGACCTGAAGGGCCTGGTATGGAATTTAGGGGGACTCCCACGTCATTTTTTTTTTAAATTTTGGTTCGGGGTTCCCCTTTGGGGAATTCCCATGCCGTTTTTATCAATGAACTTCTATGTGTATTGTCGGCAATGCAATAGCCGCGGGAAGTTTTAAATGGGTTTTTTCCTTTAAAATGTCATTTTGCTGTCAGACTGTTCTAAACACAGGAAACATGCGCCCCTTTACAGGCATACTATAGACAACCCCCAGGTACGAAATTTAAAGGGATATTACACTTTTATTGTTTGACTTTAAGCATTATTAAAATCACTGCTCCTGAAAAAATGGCCGTTTTTAAAACTTTTTTTTGCATTGATCCATGTCCCCTGGGGTAGGACCCGGGTCCCCAAACACTTTTTATGACAATAACTTGCATATTAGCCTTTAAAATGAGCACTTTTGATTATTCATGTTCGTGTCCCATAGACTTTAACGGTGTTCGCGTGTTCGAACAAACTTTTTTCCTGTTCGCATGTTCTGGTGCGAACCGAACAGCTGGCTGTTCGGCTCATCCCTAGTTCCCACCATGAGAAGCTCCGTTCCAGGCTGGTTGGACAACAGCTGAAGGATCTCCCCATGATCACAGATCTTCTGCAGCTGGACTTTACTACAACATGTATCTGGAGGTATCTCCTTAATAACTATAAATACCCAGGAAGGTGTCCAAAATTCCTCCAGGACTCTTATTGGCCCTTTTCTCATAACACCTCTTTGTACTTCCGATGGAATTATTATTATTCATTTTATCATTTTTATATATAATTTGTATTATTTCTATACCGGTGTCCATCTGACTTTCTCCTCTATTGAATGCCCTCATCTTGTAAAGCGCTGTGCCAACTGTTGGCGCCAGGCCCGGATTGGCCATAGGGCAAACCGGGCATTTGCCCGGTGGGCCGCGGCCGCTGGGGCCGCCAGGCTGCAAGTCCTTGCATGGCCCAAGGCTTGAGCTTGTGCCGCTCATCCAGCCTCTCCGCGGCCCCCCAGGTGCCAGTTAAGCTCAGCCATCGGCGCCGGGGGGAGGAGCTAAATGAGACGCCTTCGGCCTCACCACGGCTGCACGGCCGCACGTATAGGTCAGCCGTCAGTGCCGGGGGGAGGAGCCAGAGCAGACACCTTGGAGCCGGTATTATGTCGAGAGGTGCCGGAACAGAAAACGTAAGTTCAGCCTCCCCTGTGAACTGGATAGGAGGATCGGTGGGGGCGGCTGCATATAGAACAATTATTTTCTCCATCTTCCTCCTGCAGTATCGGAATGCCTGTGAGAGGTAGAGGAGAAGCAGGCATTCCGAGACTGCAGGAGGAAGATGGAGAAAATGATTCTTCTATATGCAGCCGCCCCCACCGATCCTCCTATCCTGCTTCTCTCTGCTGCTCCCGCAGGGCTCTCCGCCGCACCCATACTCTCTGCCAACCCCGTGCTCTCCACATCATCCCCATGCTCTCCGCTGCCCCCCATGCTCTCTGCCACCCCCCATACTCTCCACCCCCCCATACTCTCCACCCCCCCCATACTCTCCACCCCCCCATACTCTCCACCTCCCCCCCATACTCTCCACCTCCCCCATACTCTCCACCTCCCCCCCATACTCTCTGCCACCCCCCATGCTGCCTGCCTCCCACCATGCTCCCTGCCACCCCCCATGCTCTCTGCCACCCCCCATGCTCTCTGCCACCCCCCATGCTCTCTGCCACCCCCCATGCTCTCTGCCACCCCCCATACTCTCCACCCCCCCATACTCTCCACCCCCCATACTCTCCACCCCCCCATACTCTCCACCTCCCCCCCATACTCTCCACCTCCCCCATACTCTCCACCTCCCCCCATACTCTCTGCCACCCCCCATGCTGTCTGCCTCCCCCCATGCTCTCTGCCACCCCCCATACTCTCCACCCCCCCATACTCTCCACCTCCCCCCATACTCTCTGCCACCCCCCATGCTGTCTGCCTCCCCCCATGCTGTCTGCCTCCCCCCATGCTCTCTGCCACCCCCCATGCTCTCTGCCACCCCCCATGCTCTCTGCCACCCCCCCATGCTCTCTGCCACCCCCCATGCTCTCTGCCACCCCCTATGCTCTCTGCCACCCCCCCATGCTCTCTGCCACCCCCCATACTCTCCACCTTCCCCATGCTCTCTGTCACCCCCATACTCTCCACCTCCCCCCATACTCTCCACCTCCCCCCCATACTCTCCACCTCCCCCCATGCTCTCCACCTCCCCCCATGCTCTCTACTACCCCCTCATACTCTCCACCCATGCTCTCTGCCCCCCATGCTCTCTGCCACCCCCCATGCTCTCTGCCACCCCCCATGCTCTCCGCCACCCCCCATGCTCTCCACCACCCCCCATGCTCTCCACCTCCCCCCATGCTCTCCGCCATTCCCCCATACTCTCCACCTCCCCCCCCGATGCTCTCCACCTCCCTCCATGCTCTCTGCCACCCCCCCATACTCTCCACCTTCCCCCATACGCTCCACCTCCCCCCATGCTCTCTGCCACCCCCTCAAACTCTCCACCTCCCCCCATACGCTCCACCTCCCCCCCATACGCTCCACCTCCCCCCCATACGCTCCACCTCCCCCCTCATGCTCTCCACTCCCCCCATGCTCTCCACCTCCCCCCATGCTCTCCACCTCCCCAATGCTCTCTGCCACCCCCCGTGCTCTCTGCCACCCCCCCCCCGTGCTCTCCACATTACCCCCACGCTCTCCGCTTCCCCCTGCGCTCTTCACATTCCCCATGCTCTCCGTTGCCCCCCCATGCTCTCCACCTCCCTCCATGCTCTCCACCTCCCCCTATGCTCTCCGCCACTCCCCCCTGTGCTTGTCCGGTCTTCCCATCACCCCATGCTCTCCGCCAGCCCTCCTGTGCTGTCCACATCCCCCATGCTCTCCGTTGTCCTCCCTGGGCTCTCCACCTCCCCCCATGCTCTCCGCTGCCCCCCTGTGCTCTCCTCTTCCTCCCTGTGCTCTCTGCCTCTCCCCTGTGCTGTCGCCGCACCCCATGTTCTCAAGGTTCTTCCCTGTGCTCTCCAACCCCCATGCTCTTTCCTGGTCGCACCCCCCCCCCTCCACACCTCTGCTGGGTTCCCCCCTCCCCTCTCTCAGGGGATCTGTCAGGGTGGAGAGTGGGGAAGGGGCCGGTTAACATGTCATGGGCTGCTCAATCCAAAATGCCCGGGCCTATTTTTTGTCCCAGTCCGGGCCTGGTTGGCGCTATATAAATCCCGTATAATAATTTTAATCTATATTCTTATTCAGCGGCAGCTGGTGGTTTTTATTTTGGGGGGGAGGGGTGGAAAACAATCCACCCGTCATTATTATTCATTCGCTATTATCACACAGCTGGGGGGGGCTCAGGATGCTCTGCACCCCCAGCCCACCTTTTATTGAGGCCAATTCGAGCCTCAGGCTAAGAAAAACCCCCATTGGAATCCATGTGTCCGGACCCCTGATCTACATGCAGGGCGCTGGATACATGGATGGGGGGGGGGCGGTGCCTGTGCGCCCCCCATAGACGGGCCGCCATTGTCCTTATTGTTATTATGTGATGGTTGTTCTCAATTACTTTGTATCAGTGTCGGCCGGTGGTAATTATCTTTTGGGGGGCGGCAATGCATGAATCTATCCATTAATCATATGGGGGGGGGCGTGGAGAGAGGGGGCGGAGCCTAGGCGCCCCCAATGGTTACTGATTAATTTCCCAGGAAGGGAATCGCCTATGTTAATGGAGCTCCTGTCCGGGGTGAGGGCAATGCCCCACTCTGCCACCTAGCGAAGGGTCTCTTATTTACCTGCAGGTTTAGCGCAATATTCGGGGGGGGGGGGCATTTCTCATGCCCCTCTTCCCCAGGAGACGGCTACAGTTATAACATTTCATTCCATTTAAAATCCAGCGGTCTTTAGGCAGGAACTGTCCAATCCCAAGGGTTACCTTCTAGTTCTGAAGCCAATCCCATCCCCACCACAAGGGGCTCTGAAGAGCAGCGCTCAGGTCTAAGTCTTCTTCTTATGCACACGGTCGGACTTTTCGTCTACAAAAGTCCAACGGACGCTGACGGACTAAAGCTGGCTGGTAATCCGATCGTGTGTGGGCTTCTCCGGACTTTCAACGTACTTTTTTAGCCTCAAATCCGACGTACTTTAGATTTGAAACATGCTTCAAATCTTTACTTCGTAACTACGACGGACCCCGAAATCCGCTCGTCTGTGTGCTAGTCCGACGGACAAAAAGCCACGCTAGGGCACCTATTGGCTACTGGCTATGAACTTCCTTATTTTAGTCCGGTGTACGTCATCACGTACGAATCCGTCGGACTTTTGTGTGGTCGTGTGTAGGCAAGTCCGTTCGTTAGAAAGTATGCCGCAAGTCCGCCGCAAGTCCGCCGCAAGTCCGCCGAAAGTCTGCCGGAAGTCTGTCGGACAGGCTGTCTGACTTTTGTAGACGAAAAGTCCGACCGTGTGTACGCGGCATTACTGGTGCACTTGTTCTGTCCATGACATTCGGCCTTCAATAACCATCCAGGTCTCCTCTGCACCCTCTTCGATCGCCTTACATGTTCATGAATGGAACCTCCTCTTTTACGATCTCAGAAATCAGATGAACGATTTCACCCACAAGGAATGTCAATCAGAGGCTTCCATTCCGCGGTGTTGAGTTTCACATCTTCGGTGGACTTCAAGTTCCAAGAGATCTTTTCATCTGAAATTACAAGCTTCTTTTTTTTTTTATACGGTGGAATAAAATCTTTTGTAACATTTACCTAATTCTTAAATTAGAGCCAAATTGTAAGCGTCCTGCGAGGATTGGCAGCGTGTAAATGTCACGGATCCGCCGTACACATCATAAATAACGGGCCTGGGCTTTGTCATCGCCCATCACCCGCTCCTCCATTCTTCATCTATCCAAATCTTTACAAGAACCTCAGACAGCTGGAGAGACGCGATGAGACCGCGCAAATGTTTACCAGTCGGTGAGCGAAACCGTCTTCAGAAAACCGTTTATGGGACGGAGAATCTGATTTATAGAAAAGTCACAATTATTTCAGAATTTTATACCAAAACCGGCCGGCTGGAGGATTCTTAACCCCTTCAGCTCCCAACTGCGGCCCCCAGAAAGTTCCACGTCTCATCTTTGTTTTATTTTAGGACAAAAAAGGGATTTTTCTGGTGATTTTACAAAATTCTTTTATTTTTTATGCAATAAATAGACAAAAAAAAAACAAAAAACAAAAAAAAAAAAACAATATACAAATTCTTTTCTTTGAACAGTGTAGTCTAAAATATATTATATATATTGTTACTGTAGATAAAAAGTATAACTTTTATTCTATAATTTGTCCTGTTTAACCGCTTGAGCTCTGGAAGGTTTTACCCTCTTCATGGCCAGGCCATTTTTTTGCTATTCAGCACTGCGCTACTTTAACCACTTCAATACCAAGGACGTCATATGACGTCCTGGGCTTTGAGCAGGTATATCTGAATGATGCCTGTAGTTACAGACATCATTCAGATATTGCCGGTTTCAGCCGGCGAATCTCTACACCAAAGGAAAGATCATAGCGGCCGTTCCGCCGCTTGATCGTTCCTATGGGAGGCGAGGGGGGACGCCCCCCCCTCCCGCCACCCTCCGGTGCTTGCTCCATTTTACTGTTATGATCAGTGAGGCGGAGAGTGGATCCGCCAGCGCCGGATGTAGATCATAGAGATTTCCGGCGGACTAGATGGTCCCCGGAGTCTCTATGATCATCGGAGGCCGGGCGCGATGTTATGAAGTCACGCCCGGCCTCTCCATTCAAAAAAACGGTGCCGCTTCGGCTTGGAAGCGGCGATTGTTTTATTTTATTTTTTTAATTTCAGGCTTCCCAGCCTAGTGGTGAGATATGGGGTCTTATTGACCCCATATCTCACTATTAAGAGGACCTGTCATGTCATATTGCTATTACAAGGGATGTTTACATTCCTTGTAATAGGAATAAAAGTGATCATTTTTTTTTTTTCAAAAAAGTGTCAAATTAAAAAAAAAAAATATATAATTAACAATAAAAAAAAAAAAAAGTTTTAAAGCGCCGCTGTTCCCGTGTGCTCGCACGCAGAAGCGAACGCATACGTAAGTCCCGCCCACATATGAAAACGGTGTTCAAACCACACATGTGAGGTATCGTTGCGAACGTTGGAGCGAGAGCAATAATTTTGGCCCTAGACCTCCTCTGTAACTCAAAACATGTAACCAGTAAAAACAATTCAAGCGTCGCCTATGGGGATTTTTAAGTACCGAACATTGGTGCCATTCCACGAGCGTGTGCAATTTTGAAGCGTGACATGTTAGGTATCTATTTACTTGGCGTAACTTCATCTTTCACAAAATGCAAAAACATTGGGCTAACTTTACTGTTTTGTTTTTTTTTAAACACAAAACTGTTTTTTTTCCCAAAAAAACCCGTTCGAAAAATTCCCGCGCAAATACTGTGTGAGATAAAAAGTTGCAAGAACCGCCATTGTATTCTCTAGGGTCTTTGCTAAAAAAACATATATAATGTTTGGGGGTTCTATGTAATTTTCTAGAAAAAAAATGATGATTTTTACATGTAGGAGCAAAGTGTCAGAATTGGCCCGGTATTGAAGCGGTTAACTGGCAATTGTGCGGTCATGAAACATTGTACCCAAATGAAATTTATATCATTTTTATATGAAAGAGGGGATGGGAGGATGGAGGGGCGGGGGAGAAATAGAGGGAGAGGGGGTGGGGGAGGAGAAAAGGAAACTGGAATCTGAAAAGGGGGAGTGGGAATGGTGGATTGGGGGGGGGGGTTGTAAGGAAATGGGGGGCACGAGGGGGGTAGGGGTTGTAAAAGAGAAGCTACATCCTCCCCTCCCACCTCTCCCAATACCTTCTCTTTTTCAACCCCCCCCCCTGTGCCTCCCCTTTCCTTCCAAACCCTCCCCCACATGATTCCCACTCCCCTTTTCCGACTCCAGTTTCCCCCCCCATCCCCTCTGCTGCCCCCCACCATCACCTCCCCGTCCCCTCTTCCCCTCTTCCCCTCTCCCCCTCCCCCCCCCCCCCCCCCCTCCATTCTCCCACAGTGCACATTTTCAGCATTGATCACAGTATAAGTGTCACTGGTCCCCAAAAAGTGTCAAAAGTGCCAGGTGTCCGATTTGTCCACCGCAATATCGCTGATCGCCGCCATTACTAGTAGGAAAAATAAATACATCCCATCGTTTGTAGACGCAATATCAATATATATCATATATAATAACTAGACTGTGCGCCATCAATAAATTTGTTTCATTTTGTTCTTTTCCGTATGAAAATTAATTTGTAATTCGTGTCTGAAATTCAATTCGGATTCATACGGTTTGTAAACTTTTCATAACAATAACGAAAGTTCATTGTGATAAATTTATCTGAAGTTCGTAAACAAAATTTCGTATTTCGTACAAAATTATACAACAATGTATGTATAAGAATGTATGAATTTCCGGAAATTCGTATGAGTTTCCGATTCGTACGAAACAAATCGCCGCACATGTCTAATAATAACATATATCAATATAAATCATATATAATAACACATATCAATATACACTTACTAGGATTTCTTTTACCAAAAATATCTAGCAGAATTCACAGCGACCTAATTTGATTTTTTACATTTTTTATAGCAGAAAGTAAAAAAATATTGTTTTTCTTTCAAAATTGTCGCTCTTTCTTTATTTATAGTGCAAAAAATAAAAACCGCAGTGGTGATCAAATCAAAAGAAAGTTCTATTCGTGGGGAAAAAAAGGACACAATTTTTTTTTGGTTACAGCGTCGCACGACCGCGCAATTGTCAGTTAAAGTAACGCAGTGAAGCAAAAGACGGCCTGGTCATTAAGGGGGGGTAAATCTTCCGGAGGTGAAGTGGTTAAGGGGGGAAGGGGAAGCAGAAGCTAGTAAAGGTTGATTAGGGAATTCTAGTGCCGTCTACACAGGACCGGACTTTCGAGGGACTTCGGTTGAATCGGACTTGTCTACACACGATCACACCGAAGTCCGATGGATTTGTACGTAATGATGTACGAAGGGACTAGCGTCGGTTTTCGTTCGTCGGACCGGCATACAGGCGAGCGGATTTTTCGACCGGACTCGAGTCCATCTGAAAGATTTGAAACATGTTCTAAATCTAAAGTCTGTCAGATTTTCGACACAAAAGGTCCGCTGCAGGTCCGATGGAGCCCACACACGATCGGATTGTCCGCCGGATTCGTTCCGTTTGGTTGAGTACACAGCACAAGGTTATTAGAGGTTTAAATAGGAAGACATTTCATAAAAAGAGAAATCCTTTAATGTGTCAGATTTCTTTATCTGACTTCGGAGTGAAGCTCGGCCCGTTGATCTGCTGATGACTGAAGCTGAGTAAATACAAAAGTGTTACTTTGTATCTCTGTGTCTCATCTCAGCAATGTTTATAAACAATGTTACTTTGTATCTCTCTATGTTTATAAACACTGTCAAAGTCCTCACAGCAACAGTTATGACAGCTGCTGTATTTACAAAGAAACTGCTGGCTGTCATTTTGACAGTGAACGGGGGACAGAAGAACAGGGGGACAGAAGAACGGGGGACAGAAGAACGGGGGACAGAAGGACGGGGGGACATAAGTACGGGGGGACAGAAGAACGGGGGGACAGAAGAACGGGGGGACAGAAGTACGGGGGACAGAAGAACGGGGGACATAAGTACGGGGGGACAGAAGAACGGGGGGGACAGAAGAACGGGGGGGACAGAAGAACGGGGGGACAGAAGTACGGGGGACAGAAGAACGGGGGACAGAAGAACGGGGGGACAGATGAACGGGGGGACAGAAGAATGGGGGGACAGAAGTACGGGGGACAGAAGAACTGGGGGACAGAAGAACTGGGGGACAGAAGAACGGGGGACAGAAGAACGGGGGACAGAAGAAAGGGGGACAGAAGAACGGGGGGACAGAAGAACGGGGGACAGAAGAATGGGGGGACAGAAGAATGGGGGGACAGAAGAACGGGGACAGAAGAACGGGGGGACAGAAGTATGGGGGGACAGAAGTACGGGGGACAGAAGAATGGGGGGACAGAAGTACGGGGGACAGAAGAACGGGGGGACAGAAGTAAGGGGGACAGAAGAACGGGGGACAGAAGAACGGGGGGACAGAAGAACGGGGGGACAGAAGTAAGGGGGACAGAAGAACGGGGGGACAGAAGAACGGGGGGACAGAAGTAAGGGGGACAGAAGTAAGGGGGACAGAAGAACGGGGGGACAGATGAACGGGGGGACAGAAGTACGGGGGACAGAAGAACGGGGGGACAGAAGTACGGGGGACAGAAGAACGGGGGACAGAAGAACGGGGGGACAGAAGAACGGGGGAACAGAAGAACGGGGGACAGAAGAAAGGGGGACAGAAGAACGGGGGGGACAGAAGAACGGGGGGCCAGAAGAACGGGGGACAGAAGAACGGGGGACAGAAGAATGGGGGGACAGAAGAATGGGGGGACAGAAGAATGGGGGGACAGAAGATCGGGGGACAGAAGAACGGGGGACAGAAGAACGGGGGGGACAGAAGTACGGGGAACAGAAGAACGGGGGGACAGAAGAACGGGGGACAGAAGAACGGGGGGACAGAAGAACAGGGGGACAGAAGAACAGGGGACAGAAGAAAGGGGGACAGAAGAAAGGGGGACAGAAGAACGGGTGGGACAGAAGAACGGGGGGACAGAAGAACGGAGGGACAGAAGAATGGGGGACAGAAGAAAGGGGGACAGAAGAAAGGGGGACAGAAGAACGGGGGACAGAAGAACGGGTGGACAGAAGAACGGGGGACAGAAGAAAGGGGGGCAGAAGAACGGGGGACAGAAGAACGGGGGACAGAAGAACGGGGGGACAGAAGAACGGGGGACAGAAGAAAGGGGGACAGAAGAACGGGGGGACAGAAGAACGGAGGGACAGAAGAACGGGGGACAGAAGAACGGGGGACAGAAGAACGGGGGACAGAAGAAAGGGGGACAGAAGAACGGGGGGGACAGAAGAACGGAGGGACAGAAGAACGGGGGACAGAAGAACGGGGGACAGAAGAACGGGGGACAGAAGAACGGGGGACAGAAGAACGGGGGACAGAAGTACGGGGGACAGAAGAACGGGGGGACAGAAGAACGGGGGACAGAAGAAAGGGGGACAGAAGAACGGGGGGGGACAGAAGAACGGGGGACAGAAGAACGGGGGACAGAAGAACGGGGGACAGAAGAAAGGGGAACAGAAGAACGGGGGGACAGAGGAACGGGGGGACAGAAGAACGGGGGGACAGAAGAACGGGGGACAGAAGAACGGGGGGACAGATGAACGGGGGACAGATGAACGGGGGGACAGAAGTACGGGGGACAGAAGAACGGGGGGACAGAAGTACGGGGGACAGAAGAACGGGGGGACAGATGAACGGGGGGACAGAAGTACGGGGGACAGAAGAACGGGGGACAGAAGAACGGGGGGACAGAAGAACAGGGGGACAGAAGAACGGGGGGACAGAAGTACGGGGGACAGAAGAACGGGGGACAGAAGAACGGGGGACAGAAGAAAGGGGGACAGAAGAACGGGGGGGCAGAAGAACGGGGGACAGAAGAACGGGGGACAGAAGAACGGGGGACAGAAGAAAGGGGGACAGAAGAACGGGGGGACAGAAGAACGGGGGGACAGAGGAACGGGGGGGACAGAAGAACGGGGGACAGAAGAACGGGGGGACAGAAGAACGGGGGGACAGATGAACGGGGGACAGATGAACGGGGGGACAGAAGTACGGGGGACAGAAGAACGGGGGGACAGAAGTAAGGGGGACAGAAGAACGGGGGGACAGATGAACGGGGGGACAGAAGTACGGGGGACAGAAGAACGGGGGGACAGAAGTACGGGGGACAGAAGAACGGGGGACAGAAGAACGGGGGGACAGAAGAACAGGGGGACAGAAGAACAAGGGACAGAAGAACGGGGGACAGAAGTACGGGGGACAGAAGAACGGGGGGCAGAAGTACGGGGGACAGAAGAACGGGGGGACAGAAGAACAGGGGACAGAAGAAAGGGGGGACAGAAGAACGGGGGGACAGAAGAACGGAGGGACAGAAGAACGGGGGACAGAAGAACGGGGGACAGAAGAACGGGGGACAGAAGAAAGGGGGACAGAAGAACGGGGGGGACAGAAGAACGGAGGGACAGAAGAACGGGGGACAGAAGAACGGGGGACAGAAGAACGGGGGACAGAAGAACGGGGGGACAGAAGTACGGGGGACAGAAGAACGGGGGGACAGAAGAACGGGGGACAGAAGAAAGGGGGACAGAAGAACGGGGGGGGACAGAAGAACGGGGGACAGAAGAACGGGGGACAGAAGAACGGGGGACAGAAGAAAGGGGAACAGAAGAACGGGGGGACAGAGGAACGGGGGGACAGAAGAACGGGGGGACAGAAGAACGGGGGACAGAAGAACGGGGGGACAGATGAACGGGGGACAGATGAACGGGGGGACAGAAGTACGGGGGACAGAAGAACGGGGGGACAGAAGTACGGGGGACAGAAGAACGGGGGGACAGATGAACGGGGGGACAGAAGTACGGGGGACAGAAGAACGGGGGACAGAAGAACGGGGGGACAGAAGAACAGGGGGACAGAAGAACGGGGGGACAGAAGTACGGGGGACAGAAGAACGGGGGGACAGAAGAACGGGGGACAGAAGAAAGGGGGACAGAAGAACGGGGGGGCAGAAGAACGGGGGACAGAAGAACGGGGGACAGAAGAACGGGGGACAGAAGAAAGGGGGACAGAAGAACGGGGGGACAGAAGAACGGGGGGACAGAGGAACGGGGGGGACAGAAGAACGGGGGGACAGAAGAACGGGGGGACAGAAGAACGGGGGGACAGATGAACGGGGGACAGATGAACGGGGGGACAGAAGTACGGGGGACAGAAGAACGGGGGGACAGAAGTAAGGGGGACAGAAGAACGGGGGGACAGATGAACGGGGGGACAGAAGTACGGGGGACAGAAGAACGGGGGGACAGAAGTACGGGGGACAGAAGAACGGGGGACAGAAGAACGGGGGGACAGAAGAACAGGGGGACAGAAGAACAAGGGACAGAAGAACGGGGGGACAGAAGTACGGGGGACAGAAGAACGGGGGGCAGAAGTACGGGGGACAGAAGAACGGGGGGACAGAAGAACAGGGGGACAGAAAAACAGGGGGACAGAAGAACGGGGGGACAGAAGAACGGGGGGACAGAAGAACGGGGGACAGAAGAAAGGGGGACAGAAGAAAGGGGGGACAGAAGAACGGGGGGACAGAAGAACAGGGGGACAGAAAAACAGGGGGACAGAAGAACGGGGGGACAGAAGAACGGGGGGACAGAAGAACGGGGGACAGAAGAAAGGGGGACAGAAGAAAGGGGGGACAGAAGAACGGGGGGACAGAAGAACAGGGGGACAGAAGAACAGGGGGACAGAAGAACGGGGGACAGAAGAACGGGGGACAGAAGAACGGGGGACAGAAGAAAGGGGGACAGAAGTACGGGGGACAGAAGAACGGGGGACAGAAGAAAGGGGGACAGAAGAACGGGGGGGACAGAAGAACGGGGGACAGAAGAAAGGGGGACAGAAGAACGGGGGGACAGAGGAACGGGGGGGACAGAAGAACGGGGGGACAGAAGAACGGGGGGACAGAAGAACGGGGGACAGAAGAACGGGGGGACAGATGAACGGGGGACAGATGAACGGGGGGACAGAAGTACGGGGGACAGAAGAACGGGGGGACAGAAGTACGGGGGACAGAAGAACGGGGGACAGAAGAACGGGGGACAGATGAACGGGGGGACAGAAGTACGGGGGACAGAAGAATGGGGGGACAGAAGTACGGGGGACAGAAGAACGGGGGACAGAAGAACGGGGGGACAGAAGAACAGGGGGACAGAAGAACAAGGGACAGAAGTACGGGGGACAGAAGAACGGGGGGACAGAAGTACGGGGGACAGAAGAACGGGGGACAGAAGAACGGGGGGACAGATGAACGGGGGGACAGAAGTACGGGGGACAGAAGAACAGGGGGACAGAAGAACGGGGGGACAGAAGAACAGGGGGACAGAAGAACGGGGGGACAGAAGAACGGGGGACAGAAGAACAGGGGGACAGAAGAACAGGGGGACAGAAGAACGGGGGACAGAAGAAAGGGGGACAGAAGAAAGGGGGGACAGAAGAACGGGGGGACAGAAGAACAGGGGGACAGAAGAACGGGGGACAGAAGAACGGGGGGACAGAAGTATGAGGTGGACAGAAGAACGGGGGACAGAAGAACGGGGGACAGAAGAACGGGGGACAGAAGAACGGGGGACAGAAGAAAGGGGGGACAGAAGAACGGGGGGACAGAAGAACAGGGGGACAGAAGAACGGGGGACAGAAGAACGGGGGGACAGAAGTATGAGGGGGACAGAAGAACGGGGGACAGAAGAACGGGGCACCCCCCCAAATAAAGTGTTTTTGGGTTTTTACATTTTGTAGATGAACATCTGCAACTTCAAATATTATCTTCTGTTTACAAATGATTTCTACATTTTCTTCCATTGATTGTTTTGCTCCTTCTGGAAGAAATCTCTTCTATAGAGAAAGGAAATGAGGAAGACGTCTTTCTGGGGGTCTCAGCCGAGTCCATATTGGGGTCCACATTTCACTTTGAAGTCATTTCTGGGTCACTCCTGGCTCCTGTACACAGGCCGGCCGATAACGCCGCACTATGATGTCATGGGATCATTAGTAAATTGTCATCGGACATGATGAATCACCGCGGGGAGACCCAGCCGATAAAAATAAAAGCAGAATTGGGTGTTATCTGCCGGGGCCGGGCAGATCAAAGGGGAACATTAATAATGAAGAACTTCTGTGCTTTGCTCTTATTTGTACAGATGTGCCGAGCGATTTCACTGCGATAAGACGATCAAAGCCGCTCTTTGGGGGACGTGTCGTTATTAAAGTGCACCTTACATACAAACACATAGAAAACCAATAACTAGACAAACACATAGGGCCATGTCTACTTAGCGGACAATGATCGTCAATAATGACTTTGCGGCTAAAAGCTGATTGGAGGATTTATAGCATTTATGAAATACATTTACCATTCAAATTAGCTGAGGCATTGGCTGATCGTCTCACATGATCTGATCGTTGGCTGATCGTCTCACATGATCTGATCATTGGCTGATCGGGTCACATGATCTGATCATTGGCTGATCGTCTCACATGATCTGATCATTGGCTGATGGTGTCACATGATCTGATCATTGGCTGATCGTCTCACATGATCTGATCATTGGCTGATGGTGTCACATGATCTGATCATTGGCTGATCGTCTCACATGATCTGATCATTGGCTGATCGGGTCACATGATCTGATCATTGGCTGATCGTCTCACATGATCTGATCGTTGGCTGATCGTCTCACATGATCTGATCATTGGCTGATCGGGTCACATGATCTGATCATTGGCTGATCGTCTCACATGATCTGATCATTGGCTGATCGTCTCACATGATCTGATCATTGGCTGATCGGGTCACATGATCTGATCATTGGCTGATCGTCTCACATGATCTGATCATTGGCTGATCGTCTCACATGATCTGATCATTGGCTGATCGTCTCACATGATCTGATCATTGGCTGATCGTCTCACATGATCTGATCATTGGCTGATCGGGTCACATGATCTGATCATTGGCTGATTGGGTCACCTGATCTGATCATTGGCTGATTGGGTCACATGATCTGATCATTGGCTGATCGTCGCACATGATCTAATCATTGGCTGATTGTGTCACATGATCTGATCATTGGCTGATCGTCTCACATGATCTGATCATTGGTTGATCGTCTCACATGATCTGATCATTGGCTGATCGGGTCACATGATCTGATCATTGGCTGATCGTCTCACATGATCTGATCATTGGCTGATCCCCGCCTCTCTCACATCTGCCATACATACATGCAGTACAATGGTTTTCAATATCAATCAATTATCTTGTCAATAATTAACCATTTCTCCCCCCGATGGACATCGTATGACATCCTCAGATTGAAGTGGCTACACAGTGCCTTGAAAAAGTATTCATACCCCTTGACATTTCCAACATTTTGTTACAACCAAAAACATAAATGTATTTTATTGGGATTTTATGTGATAGACCAACACAAAGTGTCACATAATTGTGAAGTGGAAGGAAAATGATAAATGATACAAATAAATATGTGAAAAGTGTGGGGGGGGAGGGGCATTTGTATGGCGCCCCCCGGAGTCAATACTTTGTAGAACCCCCTTTCTCTACAAGTCTTTTTGGGGATGTCTCTACCAGCTTTGCACATCTAGAGAGGACATTTCTGCCCATTCTTCTTTGTAAAATATCTCAAGCTCTGTCAGATTGGATGGAGAGCGTCTGTGAACAGCAATTTTCAAGTCTTGCCACAGATTCTCAATGTGATTTAGGTCTGGACTGTGACTGGGCCATTCTAACACAAGAATATGCTTTGATCTAAACCATTCCATTGTAGCTCTGCTGGATGTTTCGGGTCGTTGTCCTGCTGGAAGGTGACCCTCCCCCCCGGTCTCAAGTCTTTTGTAGACTCTAACAGGTTTTCTTC
The DNA here is from genome assembly GCA_037952835.1 of Lithobates septentrionalis. Lineage (NCBI taxonomy): Eukaryota > Metazoa > Chordata > Amphibia > Anura > Ranidae > Lithobates > Lithobates septentrionalis. Next base: position 10,303 of record JBBDGP010005031.1, on the reverse strand, counting down.
TAAGATTGTCCTGTATTTGTCTCCATCCATCTTCCCATCAACTCTGACCAGCTTCCCTGTCCCTGCTGAAGAAAACCATCCCCACCACATGATGCTGCCACCACCATGTTTCACGGTGGGGATGGTGTGTTCAGGGTGATGTGCAGTGTTAGTTTTCCCCACACATAGCGTTTTACTTTTAGGCCATAAAGTTGAATTTTGGTGTCATGTGACCAGATCACCTTCTTCCACATGTTTGCTGTGTCCTCCACATGGCTTCTCACAAACTACAAACAGGACTTCTTATGACTTTCTTTCTCCAATGTCTTTCTTCTTGTCACTCTTCCATAAAGGGCAGATTTGTGGAGAACACGACTAATAGTTGTCCTGTGGACAGATTCTCCCACCTAAGCTGTGGATCTCTGAGCAAGTTTGGGGTGGAGGAACATGACTGGCCTGCACAGAGTCCTGATCTCAATCCCATAGAACACCTTTGGGATGAATTAGAGCAGAGACTGTGAGCCAGGCCTTCTCGTCCAACATCAGTGCCTGACCTCACAAATGCTCTTCTGGAAGAATGGTCAAACATTCCCATAGACACCCTCCTAAACCTTGTGTACGGCCTTCCCAGAAGAGGTGAAGCTGTTATAGCTGTAAAGGGCGGAGCCAACTCAATATTGAACCCTCCGGACTAAGACTGGGGTGTCATTAAAGTTCATGTGTGTGTAAAGGCAGGCGTCCCAATACTTTTGGTAATATAGTGTATATCTGAAGACAGGTCCATGTTAAGTAATAATTTTATGTCATCCAGGTCCAGGTAAGTATTACTGAGCTGAATTCCTGCAATGCGGAGACATGGGATATAGGGAAGTCCTCTCGGTACGGACCGGGGCGGGATAATGAGGTACAGTAACCTCTGACTTTAGAAACGTTTCTACAATTTTCAGGGACACCATGGATGTCACCGTCCCAGGCAGCCGAGTCTCATGTGAAAATATTTCGGAATGGAATTTAAACAGTTGATATCATTTAGGAATGCTTTTCTTGGCTGGTGCCGAGGTTCAAACGGGCAGAAGACCATGCTGGCAAAATGCACACAAGGACTGCGCCTGCCGAGTGCCCCGGGGGCCCGTCACATCTGATTAAATGGATATGATTAGTGCCCCAAATGTCACTTATATTTCTCCTTATCTATACCATGGAATATAACTTCTATAGGCACTGGATTGGTTGTAGAGCTTTATGATCCCTATTAATCCCATTTTACCATAACTTAAAGGGTTGTACCGTCTCATTGGGTCCCAAGCCACAGAAGCCATAGAAGCCATAGAAGCCATAGAAGCCGTAGAAGCCATGGAAGCCATAGAAGCCGTAGAAGCCATAGAAGCCATAGAAGCCATAGAAGCCATAGAAGCCGTAGAAGCCATGGAAGCCATAGAAGCCGTAGAAGCCATAGAAGCCATAGAAGCCATAGAAGCCATAGAAACCGTAGAAGCCGTAGAAGCTGTAGAAGCCATAGAAGCCATAGAAGCCATAGAATCCACAGAAGCCACGGAAGCCGTAGAAGCCGTAGAAGCCATGGAAGTTGTAGAAGCTATGGAAGCCATAGAAGCCGTAGAAGCCGTAGAAGCCATAGAAGCCATAGAAGCCATAGAAGTTGTAGAAGCCGTAGAAGCCATAGAAGCCATAGAAGCCATAGAAGCCGTAGAAGCCATAGAAGCCACGGAAGCCATAGAAGCCGTAGAAGCCGTAGAAGACATGGAAGCCATGGAAGTTGTAGAAGCTATGGAAGCCGTAGAAGCCATGGAAGCCATGGAAGTTGTAGAAGCTATGGAAGCCATAGAAGCCGTAGAAGCCGTAGAAGTCATGGAAGCCATAGAAGCCATAGAAGCCATAGAAGCCATGTAAGTGATAGAAGCCATGGAAGTTGTAGAAGCCATAGAAGCCGTAGAAGCCATAGAAGCCATAGAAGCCATAGAAGCCATAGAAGCCGTAGAAGCCATGGAAGCCATAGAAGCCGTAGAAGCCATAGAAGCCATAGAAGCCATAGAAGCCATAGAAACCGTAGAAGCCGTAGAAGCTGTAGAAGCCATAGAAGCCATAGAAGCCATAGAATCCACAGAAGCCACGGAAGCCGTAGAAGCCGTAGAAGCCATGGAAGTTGTAGAAGCTATGGAAGCCATAGAAGCCGTAGAAGCCGTAGAAGCCATAGAAGCCATAGAAGCCATAGAAGTTGTAGAAGCCGTAGAAGCCATAGAAGCCATAGAAGCCATAGAAGCCGTAGAAGCCATAGAAGCCACGGAAGCCATAGAAGCCGTAGAAGCCGTAGAAGACATGGAAGCCATGGAAGTTGTAGAAGCTATGGAAGCCGTAGAAGCCATGGAAGCCATGGAAGTTGTAGAAGCTATGGAAGCCATAGAAGCCGTAGAAGCCATAGAAGTCATGGAAGCCATAGAAGCCATAGAAGCCATAGAAGCCATGTAAGTGATAGAAGCCATGGAAGTTGTAGAAGCCATAGAAGCCGTAGAAGCCATAGAAGCCATAGAAGCCATAGAAGCCGTAGAAGCCATAGAAGCCATAGAAGCCATATAAACCATAGAAGCCATAGAAGCCATAGAAGCCATGGAAGTTGTAGAAGCTATGGAAGCCGTAGAAGCCATAGAAGCCATAGAAGCCGTAGAAGCCATAGAAGCCATAGAAACCATAGAAGCCATAGAAACCATAGAAGCCATAGAAGCCGTAGAAGCCATAGAAGCCGTAGAAGCCATAGAAGCCATAGAAACCATAGAAGCCATAGAAACCATAGAAGCCATAGAAGCCGTAGAAGCCATAGAAGCCATAGAAGCCATAGAAACCATAGAAGCCATAGAAGCCGTAGAAGCCATAGAAGTCATAGAAGCCGTAGAAGCCATAGAAGCCATAGAAGCCGTAGAAGCCGTAGAAGCCGTAGAAGCCATGGAAGCCATGGAAGTTGTAGAAGCTATGGAAGCCATAGAAGCCGTAGAAGCCATGGAAGCCATGGAAGTTGTAGAAGCTATGGAAGCCGTAGAAGCCGTAGAAGCCATGGAAGCCATAGAAGCCATAGAAGCCGTAGAAGCCATGGAAGCCATAGAAGCCATAGAAGCCATGTAAGTGATAGAAGCCATGGAAGTTGTAGAAGCCGTAGAAGCCATGGAAGTCGTAAAAGCTATGGAAGCCATAGAAGCCATGGAAGTCGTAGAAGCTATAGAAGAAATGGAAGCCATAGAAGCCATGTAAGTGATAGAAGCCATAGAAGCCGTAGAAGCCGTAGAAGCCATGGAAGCCATGGAAGTTGTAGAAGCTATGGAAGCCATAGAAGCCGTAGAAGCCGTAGAAGCCATGGAAGCCATAGAAGCCATAGAAGCCATGTAAGTGATAGAAGCCATGGAAGTTGTAGAAGCCGTAGAAGCCATGGAAGCCATGGAAGTCGTAGAAGTTATGGAAGCCATAGAAGCCATGGAAGTCGTAGAAGCCGTAGAAGCCATAGAAGCCATAGAAGCCATGGAAGCCATGGAAGCCGTAGAAACTGTAGAAGCAATAGAATCCATAGAAGCCATGGAAGCCATAGAAGCCATAGAAGCCGTGGAAGCCATAGAAACCGTAGAAGTCGAAGAAGCCATAGAAGCCGCAGAAGCTGTGGAAGCCATAGAAGCCCTGGAAGCCGCGCTTTCCATACTCTGCACTGATGAGGACCAGAAAACCTGAAGCTTGGAATAAATGGTTGTAGCGTATTTATTTTATTTGACCATTTGATCCCTGGAAGGTTTTACCCCTCCATGACCAGACCATTCCTTGCTATTCAGCACTGCGCTACTATAAATGGCAGCTGCACAGTCGTGCGACACACAAATTACATTGAAATCGTTTTTCACACAAATGGAGCTTTTTTGGTGGGATGTAATCATCACTGCGGTTTTTTATTTTTTGCTATATAAGCTAAAAAATATAGCAAATTGTGAAAAAAACGTTTTTTTTTTTCGTTTCTGTTATAAAATTTTGTAAACAAATCATCTTTCTTCATAAATTTAGGCCAAAATGTGCAGAGCTCAAAAACATGAAAAGAGCACTTTGTAATCAGAGTATGGCATCAAGTCCATGAAACTCCTGGGGTATTGATCTGTACACAAGGGGGATGGGGTGTACACAGAGGGGGGTGGGGTGTACACGGAGGGGGTGGGGTGTACACAGAGGGGGGATGGGGTGTACACGGAGGGGGTGGGGTGTACACGGAGGGGGGATGGGGTGTACACGGGGGGGGGGGGGTGTACACGGAGGGGGGAAGGGGTGTACACGGAGGGGGTGGGGTGCACACAGAGGGGGGATGGGGTGTACACAGAGGGGGGTGGGGTGTACATGGAGGGGGTGGGGTGTACACAGAGGGGGGATGGGGTGTACACGGAGGGGGTGGGGTGAACACGGAGGGGGGATGGGGTGTACACGGGGGAGGGGGGGGTGTACACGGAGGGGGGAAGGGGTGTACACGGAGGGGGGTGGGATGTACATGGAGGGGGTGGGGTGTACACAGGGGGGTTTGATCAGTTTCAGCTGCTTTGGGTGTTAATGAAATGAACAGGTGCACTATATGAGCAACAATGAAACAACCTCCAAAACAGGAATGATAGATCATCTCCAGCATTATGACTTAGATACAAGGTGCTCTTTCACTGTGAAGTCCCTCCACCAATCTATACACTCACCAGATGGCCAGAAATAACGAGCCTTGAACTGTTGTCATGTAACATGGTGACACCCTGTTGAGATCTGTAGGTAGACTCCAATGAGGACAGAAAGGATGCCCACCATTTCTACCACGAGGACACGGCAGCGATGATGTCAGTGTGTAGGCCCCTCTATCCTTTGCTGAGAGTCGACCTCAGAATCTCCTGTTTACTAAGGATGAGCCCAAAGGGCCTGGTATGGACGGGGGAAATTCTGTCATAGGGCTCCACTTAACCACTTCAATACACTATATTATATATTGTACACTGCACTATATACCCTGCACTATATTATATATACTACACTGAGTGCACTATATATACTATACGGACTGCACTATATACTCTGAACTGCAGTATATATACTATACGGACTGCACTATATACTCTGAACTGCAGTATATATACTATACGGACTGCACTATATACTCTGCTGAAAAATTGGGCCTTAGGTGTTGGTGGTGCCGCGAACGCCCCATACAATTCACTGTTCGGCAAATGGGCGAACAGTCGATGTACGAGTCGAACGTATGTCCTCGAACCTCATCCCTACTGCTTACTATCCCTTTAACCATCTAAGCCACAGCGCCAAATGCGATAGGCGGGTCCCTTGAGAACGTGCATGCGCAGGAAACATGTCGGGAGGGACCTACACACTGACGTCATCGCTGCCGTGTCCTCGTGGTAGGAATGGTGGGCATCCTTTCTGTCCTCATTGGAGTCTATATACAAATCTCAACAGGATGTCACCATGTTACATGACAACAGTTCAAGGCTCGTTATTTCTGGCCATCTGGTGAGTGTATAGATTGGTGGAGGGACTTCACAGTGAAAGAGCACTTTGTAGCACTTTGGATCTAAGCCATAATGCTGGAAATGGTCTACCCTCTGGTGAGTGGTTTGGGCCCACTGCAATAATACAGAAGATTTTGGATTTAGAGAAGATCTCTTTGGTCACATCACATCTACATTTATGGGACTTTAAGTGTTTCATTCATTTTTATTTGTCACAATAAAAGTGTCTGTCAAGCATTACCCTTCAACGCGTTTCAGGGCTTATGTACAAATCCCCCTTCATCAGGGCTTCAAATTGTTGGCTTTTTCTGGAGTTATAGTTAGAAGCCGACTCAATGAAGTTGCCGGGTGCATTTTGAAGGAATTACGAAGGGGCACTTGCCACTTTTTGTGGCAAACCAACGCAACAAAAGGCAAAAAAACGAGAGTCTATAAATGTCAGCCCTGGGATGGGGGGGGGGGGGGATTGGCAGCCTGAGTGACTTCACAGCTCTTCACAAATGATAGATTTGGAGTGAACTTTTTGACAAAATTACAGAGAAATGTGAAATCAGAGTACGTCATTGTTTTTGCAAAAGGGTCACGAAGCTTACTGATAATAACAGTCTGCAAATATTTAAAAACTTGGCTTCTTTCTGAGCAAACATTCTGCGGAACGTCAAAAACCCCAGAATTCCCGACACCGGGAGAGCTTTACATATTTAATCCGCTTAAAACTTCCCTTTTTCTGAGTTTTCTTAAAGAATATTCATCTATATTGATTAGGAGACCCGATAGCAACATTGTAATGTTTACTTCCCGAATGATATCAAACTCTTTCAAGTGGATCTATATTTAGAAAGCCGGTTCATTTATAGTAACACATGTTTATATATGTATGTTATATATACTGTATATTACTATGTATGAACAGTATCTCCCAAAAGTAAGTACACCCCTCAGTAACATTTGTGTAAATCTTTTCTTCTATCTTTTCATGTGACAACACTGAAGAAATGACACTTGTCTACAATGTAAAGTAGTGAGTGTACAGCTTGTATAACAGTGTAAATTTGCTGTCCCCTCAAAATAACTCAACACACAGCCATTAATGTCTAAACCGCTGGCAACAAAAGTCAGTACACCCCTAAGTGAAAATCTCCAAATTGGGCCCCAATCAGCCCTATTTCCCTCCCCGGTGTCATGTGACTCGTTAGTGTTACAAGGTCTCAGGTGTGAATGGGGAGCAGGTGTGTTAAATTTGGTGTTATCGCTCTCACTCTCTCATACTGGTCACTGGAAGTACAACATGGCACCTCATGGCAAAGAACTCTCTGAGGATCTGAATAAAGAATTGTTGCTCTACATAAAGATGGCCTAGGCTATAAGAAGATTGCCAAGACCCTGAAACTGAGCTGCAGCACGGTGGCCAAGACCATACAGCGGTATAACAGGACAGGTTCCACTCAGAACAGGCCTCGCCATGGTCCACCAAAGAAGTTGAGGTCACGTGATCAGCGTCATATCCAGAGGTTGTCTTTGGGAAATAGACGTATGAGTGCTGCCAGCATTGCTGCAGAGGTTGTAGGGGTGGGGGGTCAGCCTGTCAGTGCTCAGACCATACGCCGCACACTGCATCAAATTGGTCTGCATGGCTGTCATCCCAGAAGGAAGCCTCTTCTAAAGATGATGCACAAGAAAGTCCACAAACAGTTTGCTGAAGACAAGCAGACTAAGGAGATGGATTACTGGAACCATGTCCTGTGGTCTGATGAGACCAAGATAAACGTATTTGGTTCAGATGGTGACAAGCGTGTGTGGGGGCAACCAGGTGAGGAGGACAAAGACAAGTGTGTCTTGTCTACAGTCAAGCATGGTGGTGGGAGTGTCATGGTCTGGGGCTGCATGGGTGCTGCCGGCACTGGGGGGCTACAGATCATTGAGGGGACCATGAATGCCAACATGTACTGTGACCTACTGAAGCAGAGCATGATCCCCTCCCTTCAGAGACTGGACCGCAGGGCAGTATTCCAACATGATAACCACCCCAAACACACCTCCAAGACCACCACTGCCTTGCTAAAGAAGCTGAGGGTAAAGGTGATGGACTGGCCAAGCATGTCTCCAGACCTAAACCCTATTGATCATCTGTGGGACATCCTCAAACGGAAGGTGGAGGAGCGCAAGGTCTCTAACATCCACCAGCTCTGTGATGTCATCATGGGGGAGGGGAAGAGGACTCCAGTGGCAACCTGTGAAGCTCTGGTGACCTCCATGACCAAGAGTCTTAGAAAAAAGGGGAAGGGGGGGGGGGGGTAAAAATACCCAGGAGAACGAAACAGATGGACTTTGTAGGCACCAATCATAAAAATCAATGTAAACTTTTATTTATACACAAATTTAAAAAGAATCACATAAACGTAAACATTTTTTAAAAAACGCAGTACATTGCGGAAATTGGTATTATATGTCACTGCGTTTTTTTAAAAATGTTTACGTTTATGTGATTCTTTTTAAATTTGTGTATAAATAAAAGTTTACATTGATTTTTATGATTGGTGCCTACAAAGTCCATCTGTTTCGTTCTCCTGGGTATTTTTACCCCCCCCCCCCTTCCCCTTTTTTCGAAGACTTAAAATAGGACGTTGGCACTGCTCTACATATGAGACCTCCACAGTCCATCCTGTGATGAGATCTAATAACCCTCCAATCTTCCATGCCCAAGAGGGTTAAGGCAGTGTTGGAAAATAATGGAGGCCACACAAAATATTGACACTTTGGGCCCAATTTGGAGATTTTCACTTAGGGGTGTACTGACTTTTGTTGCCAGCGGTTTAGACATTAATGGCTGTGTGTTGAGTTATTTTGAGGGGACAGCAAATTTACACTGTTATACAAGCTGTACACTCACTACTTTACATTGTAGACAAGTGTCATTTCTTCAGTGTTGTCACATGAAAAGATTTACACAAATGTCACTGAGGGTGTACTTACTTTTGTCAGATACTGTATGTAGAGGTCTTTATCAGAAAAGCAGAGTCCTCCAGCAGTGCAGAGTATTTCAGGAGAGGAGAGTCATAGAATAGGAGAATATTGTCTGACGAATTCCTTAGGACAGGACAAAGTCTGTTCACATCAATCACTGGATCTCAGATTGTTGGTAAATAATGAATCTTCTCCTCCTGACAGTTTAATGACCTCTCTGGATATGTAGAGACATTTTCTCCCCATGATCACGTCTAATCTGTGGTGCCAATAAATACCAGCTGCTGTTACCAGGCATCGATACATAAACAGCGTCCACACTAAAATTTTTACCAGCCAGAACATTCATTCGGAGCGTCAGAAATTCCACGCTCACCCAAGAATCAACATCAGTCTGATCAAAACAGATTCCTCACGTTGCTGCTAAACCCCCTGCGTTGCCCAAGTGGTCACTATAAATCCCAAATCACCACATTAATGCCAGTCCTTGCAGCATATTCTTGCCTTCCTTTTGCTGTCCCACCAATGTATTTGACTGAGCTAGGAAAAGTACCTGGTACTTGGTAGTATGAAGAATCATGTGACTTTGGGACTTTGGGAAATAGCTGAACCATAGATTAGCAAGGACAGGATGATGGCAATCGTCTCCATAAAAACTGTGTTTTCTAAACTCAACTCCAGAGTAGGGATGACCTGGGTTCAAACTGAACCTAAATCTATGGGAAGCTTTCACATGATCACATCCTCACTGGCCCAATCAACGTGACATCACTGATCGAATAGACAGAATGGCCACATTGGGTCAACAACGTCACAAGCTTCCCTGCCGCTGCCGGTGGAGCCAGTGGGGATGTTATCATGTGACAGCTTCACAAGAGTTCTTCTAAACATGGTTCAGATCGAGTTCCCACTCATCCCAGCTCATCCCTTCTCCAGAGTTCTTGAGGCTCTTCTCCGGAATTCCCTAGGCTTCCTGTTCATCTTTGGGAGATGTCTTATTGTCTTCACTTCCAGAAACCATAACAGCTGCAGCATCTTCTTCCTCTAGGCTATCCTCTGGACCCGAATGACTATAGGCAAAGGTCAATCTGTGGCTGCACCACGGCCAAGCGCAATCTAAGCAAAAAGCTGGAATTGCCAGACAAAATCCTGCAAGTTCCCAGATATGTCAATCCCCTCCCTCCTCCCCACGTCAGTGTCATTGACCTAATAGAACCATGTGGCCATATTAGGTTAAAAATGTCAGAAGCTTCCTTGCCCCAAAGGCCCACTGGTTGAGCTGGTGGGGTGGCGATTATGTGAAAGGCTGCCACGGGTTCTGCCAAACTGAATTAAGACTGAGTTCAGGCTGAACCCAGCTCATCCCTTCTCAATACCTGCTTGAGGCTCCTCTCTGGGTTATGACTGGCTTGCCCTGTCCCCCTTTTTAAGATGTCTCTCTAGGTCTGGCTGCTGCTGCTTTCATTTGTTTTTCTTGGTGACTTTGGTTAACATACTGTATGGAGACTATTGATTGATCAGGTGAGACTCTACTGGACTTCACTCTTAAACCAGCCTCAATATCACATCAATATCATTGACTTAATATGGCCTTCTCAAGACTTGCTTGAGACCCCTCTCAGAGCTTTGACTGGCTTTCACTGTCCCTTCTTTAGAAGATGTCTCAAGGTCTTCTCCTCCAGAAACCAATACAGCTCCACCTTCCTCCTCCTCCTCCAAGCTCTCCACTGGCCGTGAATGACCGAAGGCCAAGGTCAATCTGTATGTGTGCCTCCACCGCTGCCTAGTGTTGCCTGGCAACACTTTATCTATGTTTAGATCTCCTC
>JBBDGP010005030.1:210000-216615 GCA_037952835.1 Lithobates septentrionalis | reverse complement strand
CATCCTACTAGTTCAATTCCATGTTGGTGCATGCTACCAGTTCACCTCCACGTTGATACATGCTACCAGTTCACTTCCATGTTGGTACATGCTACCAGTTCACTTCCATTTTGGTGCAAGATACCAGTTGACCGCCAAGTTGATACATGCTACCAGTTCACCTCCATGTTGGTACATGTTAACAGTCCACCTCCATGTTGTTGCATGCTACAAGTTCACCTCCATGTTGGTACATGTTAACAGTCCACCTCCATGTTGTTGCATGCTACAAGTTCACCTCCATGTTGGTGCATGATACCAGTTCACCTCCACGTTGGTACATGCTACCAGTTCACTTCCATGTTGGTACATGCTACCAGTTCACTTCCATGTTGGTGCATGCTACCAGTTCACTTCCATGTTGGTGCATGCTACCAGTTCACTTCCATGTTGGTGCATGCTACCAGTTCACCTCCATGTTGGTACATGCTACCAGTTCACCTCCATGTTGGTACATGCTACCAGTTCACCTCCATGTTGGTACATGCTACAAGTTCACCTCCATGTTGGTACATGCTACCAGTTCACCTCCATGTTGGTGCATGATACAAGTTCACCTCCACGTTGGTACATGCTACCAGTTCACTTCCATGTTGGTGCATGCTACCAGTTCACCTCCATGTTGGTACATCCTACTAGTTCAATTCCATGTTGGTGCATGCTACCAGTTCACCTCCACGTTGATACATGCTACCAGTTCACTTCCATGTTGGTACATGCTACCAGTTCACTTCCATTTTGGTGCAAGATACCAGTTGACCGCCAAGTTGATACATGCTACCAGTTCACCTCCATGTTGGTACATGTTAACAGTCCACCTCCATGTTGTTGCATGCTACAAGTTCACCTCCATGTTGGTACATGTTAACAGTCCACCTCCATGTTGTTGCATGCTACAAGTTCACCTCCATGTTGGTGCATGATACCAGTTCACCTCCACGTTGGTACATGCTACCAGTTCACTTCCATGTTGGTACATGCTACCAGTTCACTTCCATGTTGGTGCATGCTACCAGTTCACTTCCATGTTGGTGCATGCTACCAGTTCACTTCCATGTTGGTGCATGCTACCAGTTCACTTCCATGTTGGTGCATGCTACCAGTTCACCTCCACGTTGGTACATCCTACTAGATCACCTCCATGTTGGTGCATGCTACCAGTTCACTTCCATGTTGGTGCATGCTACCAGTTCACTTCCATGTTGGTGCATGCTACCAGTTCACCTCCACGTTGGTACATCCTACTAGTTCACCTCCATGTTGGTGCATGCTACCAGTTCACTTCCATGTTGGTGCATGCTACCAGTTCACCTCCATGTTGGTACATGCTACCAGTTCACTTCCATGTTGGTACATGCTACCAGTTCACCTCCATGTTGGTACATGCTACCAGTTCACTTCCATGTTGGTACATGCTACAAGTTCACCTCCATGTTGGTACATGCTACCAGTTCACTTCCACGTTGGTACATGCTACCAGTTCACTTCCATGTTGGTGCATGCTACCAGTTCACCTCCATGTTGGTACATGCTACAAGTTCACCTCCACGTTGGTACATGCTACCAGTTCACTTCCACGTTGGTACATGCTACCAGTTCACTTCCATGTTGGTACATGCTACCAGTTCACCTCCATGTTGGCGCATGCTACCAGTTCACCTCCATGTTGGCGCATGCTACCAGTTCACCTCCATGTTGGTGCATGCTACCAGTTCACCTCCAAGTTGGTACATGCTACCAGTTCACCTCCACATTGGTACATGCTACCAGTTCACCTCCACGTTGGTACATGCTACAAGTTCACTTCCGTGCTAGTGCATAATGCCAGTTCACTTCCATGTTGGTGCATGACACCAGCTCACCTCCATGTTGGTACATGCTACTGGTTCACCTCCATGTTGGTACATGCTACCAGTTCACCTCCATGTTGGTACATGCTACCAGTTCACCTCCATGGCATTCCTTGGGTTTCATGACCAGGAGGATCCTGGCACATCCACAACTTCTACCATCTATTAGTATAGAGAAGGGGTCTCCAAACTTTCTAAACAAAGGGCCAGTTTTTTATCCTTCAGACTTTAGGGGGGCCGGGCTGTGGCCAGTGGGAGTGGAAATTTTCTTGGCATCGGTGGGCATAAACATAACATTTGGTATTAGGTGGACGAATAGTGCCCCATCTTTGGTATCATTAGGAGGAACAGTGTCATATTGTTGGTGTCATTGGGAGAAATGGTGCCCCCTTGTTGATGTCAATTGGCAAAACAGTGTCTTGTATCAGTGGAAGGAATAGTGCTCCAAGGGTCTGATAGAGGCAAGAAAAGGGCCGCATCTGGCCCCCGGGCCACAGTCTGGAGACCACTGGTATAGAGGAGCAGGATGTACAGGATAGGGGTAATGGCGCTATAGTACAGGTGAACTTCAACCAAAGCCTGCAATGGCTTTAAACTGTCTGAGCCCAGACAAGCCTCCATATTTGTTGGAGGTCAGCAAACCAGAAATTTCTGAAATCACTCGATTATCATGACAGCCATCCAGCCATCATCTTCATAAGGAGAAGGCAGCAATGGTGGCCTCCATATCTTCCTCCCTACAGGTTTCCTTTGAGTTAATGCTCCTCCTCCCCACATCCCCTTATGTAACTCACCTCAGACGAAGAGGAACTGTGTTGGTGGTTTTGGTTGAATGGATAAGAGATGTTAGAAGGAAGGAGGGGAGGGAGGAACGTCCTAAAAGGGGAACTTGAGGTCCACCTCGCAGACGAAGAGGCCAAGCCAGAAATTTCTACAGAAAGCGGTAGCTCCGAAAATAAACATCTTTGGCAGATGAAGTAGATACCAATATTTCCTAACGTGCATTAAATGAGAAATCTGATATTTCAAAAGTGGCAATTTCCCCTTTTTTTTGTTATCATAATCTTTATCGGCTTGATCTGTTTGCAAAATAATGAAGAAGAGAAGTGTATTTTGGGGCAAAATAAAAAATAAAAAAAATACACGCCGTACATCTCTGCCATGCTTGCACATTTCCACAGCTTGTACCCCACAAGGTCAATTACCTTTCCATCCACCAGAAACGCGTTCGGGCCAACAACACGCCACATTTTTTATGGTGTCAGCCCTCCGGGTTGTCTTTTTTTGCTAAACTATTCAACCATTACAACTCTCAGCTCTCTACAAGATAAAGGCTAATCTTTCTGTAGACCAAGATGAGAACCAGGAGGGCTAATTACACTCCTTGAGAAGGAAGTGTGCACAGAACAGCTCTGGGTTTCTGCCAGGATCAACAGTTTTTTGGGGGGTTGTCATTGCATCAAATAGACCCTCCAGCACCCCATTAGATACATTCAGTGCCGAAAGTGTTCACGCAGGGGCGGACTGACCATTCGGCCACTCGGGCACTGCCCAGGGGCCCCGGGCTACTAGGGGGCCCTGTCAGGGTTGCCAGCCTCAGTAAAACCAGGGACAGTATGTAAACATCTGTGTTTTTTTTTTACATCTGTCTCTGAAATGTCCCTTACCGACATCCTTTTGGTCTAAAATTCCCAAGATTATAGCTGCCCCACCTCTGCAGTACCTTTGCAGCCAATAGAAACATGTCTGTGTATACTGTGTGTGTGTATACTGTGTGTGTGTATACTGTGTGGCCCCATAATCTCTGATTGCCTGGGGGCCCCATAATCTCCTATTGCCTGTGGGCCCCATAATCTCTGATTGCCTGTGGGCCCCATAATCTCCTATTGCCCGGGGGCCCCATAATCTCCTATTGCCCAGGGGCCCCATGAGTTGTCAGTCTGCCCCTGTGTTCACGCCTTCCCCCTGTAAAAAATCCTCGGATTTTATTAAGAAAATTCGAAGAGGCACCTTCTTTATTCACCAACAATTGGGACTTTTTTTCCTCCTCTCTTATGAACTTTCAGCACACGCCACTTTTTTTTTGTTGTTTATTTACATACAGTACAGTTGCACTTTGACAAGGTAGTATCTGGTTTTGCACTTCTTAGTAAAAAAAAAAAAGTTTACAGGAACTTTGCACAGTTTGGTTAGTGCAACTTATGAGTTGTATTTTGGATTGCAGAATTTTTCATGCACTGCACACATTTTTTTTTGTCCCCATCCACCACTCAGTGGCTCTATCTGTCACACAAATTATGATAAAAACTTGAGAACCCCCCCCCCCTCCCCCGAAGGAACGGGACTTTTTTTACCCCCTTCTTTTTTGCAGATCTTTGTGGACGCCACTTGGCATCTCTCCAGCTGAGGCAGTGAGTGGGTGAGGAGCCTCTCCCCGCCGGGTGCGAGGATGGCAGCACGTTTCAGCTGCTATACTGTTTGCACAGGAACAGAAGGGCTGGCACCAATCGCTATCGCTGCGAATGGCTTTGCATCGCGCCACCCCCTCAGGGAAACGTGAAAGAAAGGGGTACGCTGGGGACCGAGGAGCCAAAAACGATCGAAACAACCTCAGCTTTATTAGTATTGCATGAAATGTAACTGCGCCGATCCAAAGGTGCTCATACAATATTATCACTAAAACGGTGTCTGCGACATGTGCACAAAACTCAAAGCTATAGAAGTGTAAAGTGCAAAGTAACAATGTATCAATCTATAGTGCAAAATATCAAAACCCCCGGACAGGTTTTTTCCAATCATCCCCAAAGTCCAATTCACAATTTTATCATTTATATCCCATGTGCATAGTGTGCGCCAATTCACATCCGTGATCTATAAAAAGCCTTTTCACCACTCCGTGTGCCGCCGCCACCTTCCGAAATGGGCCCTCACCAGAACCTAGAAAAAAACTTCCGCCTTTGGTTCATATCAGGATAACCACTCCACTTTCCTGGCGTTTCTCCAACTAGGTTGCCGCTAGTTATTCCTCATCTCTCCATGTCAATCTTGATATCTCATCATAAGAAGTAAACATCCATCATTGCGCAACATGCGTGCGTTCCCAGCCTCGATCAGGTACCAGATCGGGGCTCGGAACGCACGCCGATCCCGGGAGACGAAGCGGCGGAGCCGAACCCAAAAATCACACTGCCGGAAAGACTCGGCGCCGGTCTAAAGGCACCTGAATTGCGAGTGCACATTTTATACATTTTGGATGTTTACCTTATTGGTTAAAATACATTTTATAAAAGCATGTTGTGCAATGATGGATGTTCACTTCTTATGCCGCGTACACACGGGCGGACTTTTCGGCATCAAAGGTCTGACGGCATAGGCGTGCGCACAGGGTGTGCCAGGTGTGCCTGGGCACACCCTAATCATGCTGTGCTGCACAGATTCCCCCTGCTGTTTGGCTGCAGAAGAAGAAACTGGGGAATTTCTGTCTTAAAAGTGAGATATCAGGGGTCTGTTTAGACCTCTGATATCAAACCAAAGCCCCCCAATGGAGCTCCTAAAAAAATTGTATAATAATAATTATAATATATTATTAAATAAAGTTGTAAAAAATACAGAAATTGTAAAAAAAAATTATGATAAAGAAATAATATAAATAAAAAATAAAAAATATAAATAATAAAAAAAATGAATAAAATATTTTTTTATAAAAATAATAAAAATATATACATATTTATATATATATATATATATATATATATATATATATATATATATATATATAAAATAATATATAAATATATATAAATATATATATATTTTTATAAAAAAATATTTTATTCATTTTTTTTATTATTTATATTTTTTATTTATATTATTTCTTTATCATAAATTTTTTTACAATTTCTGTATTTTTTACAACTTTATTTAATAATATATAATTTTTATAGTATTATATAGTATTAGTATTAGTAAATATAGTATTTTTATATATACATACATACACACGTGTGTTTGAGCTTTGGGGGCACACCCTAATGCCATGGTCTGTGCACAAAGGTCTTTCTGACAGACTTGCCTACACACGATCACACCAAAGTCCGACGGATTAGTATGTGATGACGTACACCAGACTAGAATAAGGAAGTCGATAGCCGATAGCCAATAGCTGCCCTAGCGTCAGTTTTCGTCCGTCGGACTAGCATACAGACGAGCGGATTTTTCAAACCGGACTCGAGTCCGTCGGAAAGATCTGAAACATGTTCCAAAATCTAAAGTCCGTCTGATTTTTGACCGAAAAAGCCCGCTGCAGGTCCGATGAAGCCCACACACGGTCGGAATTGTCCGACGGATTCGTCCCGTCGGACCAGTCCGGTCGAATGGTCCGCCCGTGTGTACGCGGCATTAGAAAAAACACCTGGTACCAAAGGTACGGTGAGGAACCCCTTTAGGGTCGTTAATAGACGGATCAAGTCAGTAGTATAAAAGTATACATTTTATTACACAATGTCAATAGTATACATAAACAAACAACACGTAAAAAACATATTTGATACAGTTATATAAAAAAATCACCATCCTGGTGCAAGGGACTGGCGGCGATCAATACGGTGTGAATAACACCCACCATGGTACGGACTCAAAAGTCCTTCTTCAGAGGTTTTATGTTATTGACTTATGGGGTTTATGGCAAACCATTCACATAAGACAAATGTCTGCAGGGGTTGGCTAG